>PVLA01013663.1:0-35510 GCA_004027455.1 Hydrochoerus hydrochaeris
GATATTTACCTCAAAGCTTTAAAATTGAAATCTATAATTAATTGGTAAACAAGTTTCATAAAATATAAAGAATCCATTGTCATTTTCTCATATGTATAAGCTTTTATAGTAGCAGTGTATATCATACCACTTTACACTTATACATCTGCTAATGTCTTCATAGCACGAGTTTCCACAGATGCATTATTCCATTTAAGATTTCATGTTCTGAGGTCTCAGTCTATCCTCAAGACAGCTTGCTGCATTATTATAGTTACTTCTGAGATCAGGTAGGACAAGTTTGCTTCTCCCTGCATATTCCTTCCAATTTTTATAAAGGGTTGTCAAGTTACACATAGAATTTTCTCAAATATTTGCTTAGAGTTACATACAATTTTCAAACTAATAGGAAATGCAATGTTTACAATATTGAGCTTTCATTCATAAGCTGGTCTATGTATTGGTTTTCTTGCCTTAAAGTTTTATCTCTCTGTCAGATTTTCATTTGTATACTTTATTGTTATCATAGATATTTGTTTAAATAGTATTTTTTCTCTAGTAAAAAGAATTGTATTGCCTTTGTGTGTTAGATTAATATTAAGTGGCTTAATAGCCTCACTCAGAATTTATCTAACCCCTCCTAAGGTTTTCTACATGGATAATGACAACAAACAAAAATAATAGAGCTATGCTCCTTTCCATTTATGATCACCGTAAGATTTTTGCATGTACTTTTTTCCTGGCAAAAACTTCAAAAAAAATTTGAATAGATCCATCCATGACAGTTTTCTGGTCTTAATCCTTCTTTTCATGGCACTGCAGCTCAGGACTGAATAGAAAGAATGGTAGGATGAAGGGTCTGCCAGCCTAACTTCTGAGAAGATCCAAGGCTTTCCTCCTGTGATCATCTAAGCTGGTAAAATAGACTTTCAGATGTTTAAAAGTTGTCTTCATTGCAGGAGTAAAATATGACCCAGTCTTGATTGTTGATGGAAAATGTTGGCTCTTGGCATCTAGTGTTCCTTTCCTGCACAAGGACATCAATTGCTCAAACTCAGGCCTATCCTCTCCATGTCACATATTCCATTCAAGGCGAGACCTGACGTGGGTGGCTGGTAGTGGAAGAGGAACACTCCAAGGTGCTCTGCTCACCTGCGTCCCCTTGAGAGCATCACTCCTGCTGAAGCTCAGGCCTCTGCTGGCCAGAAGAGCTCCCTGCACATGGGAGAGATGCAGCCAGACACTGAGACCTAGCCAGCCTAGGGCAACCTTGTCAAGCAAGGACAGCTCATCTGAAACGCCCCCAGCCCTCTTCCAGGTGACCAATGGTGATATTATGAGCTACACATATTGACATTCTGTTTTCTTGTCTGGATAAAATCCTAAGAAAGGAAGAAAATGGTTATTTGCTGAAGTCTCTTTTGAACTCCATAATGACTTGTGAAATCCAAGGCTACATTCTTTTAACAAGGCTAAATTTGATTAACGGATATGCGTTTTTAGGATGTTTCCCTGTGTATACATGAATGAGTGGCGTTCTAATTTTCCTTTCTCACACTTTGATTGGGCGTAGGTGATACCGGCCTTGTGAACTGTCTTGAAGCATGCTCATTTTGCAATTCCAAGATGAGGTAGTACAGTATTAGAATCGGTAGTACCATAAATGTTTGGCAGGCATTGCCTTTAACATAACAAATCGGCTGACTTTGAAAGTAGATTTTAAAATAATAAACCAAAATATTTAATACTTTAACAATATTTAAACATTTTCTATGGATATAAACATACATCCATATGTATCAATGTAAAAATATACACAGTATACTTTTTAAAAATAAATATTGAGGGCATAAAATAATATTTATCAAATTATATTTATGGTACAAAGTATGCTGATTCAACAAATGTCATGTATCAGCAACCCAATCTAAGAAAAAATCTAATTTTATTCTAGAACTTGACTCTAGGCATGGAAACAAGCTTGAGAAACAAATTTATTTCATTGAGTTTTTTTTTTCTTTAAGAGAATCCATTAGGCAAGAATCATAAATTATTGATTCAGGTTTCATTATTTTGGCAATAAAAGACAAAACTGGCAAACTGAATGGGGGCACAATGTGAGAAAAGCTGGGTCAAGTTAACACACACTGAGAAACTCAAAAACAGGATAAGCACAAAGCGTCCATACATGAACTAAGTCAAAACATTAGCATGTTACAAACAGGCATCTTACTGACTAGGAAAATACCAAAATTCTAACAAGTATATAAGACAATGATCAAACTATTTCATACTTAGAAAAAATAAGGACACTACTACAGAAGGCAAATAATGAAAGATGGACCAGGGCTAGTACACACCTGACCACATGAGGTCTCAGGAGCAGTGACCCACCTTCGGTCACCATGTTTGCAGGTGGTGAGATACAGTACAGGAAGTGACATTACACATTTACAACTAGAAGGGGTTTTGACAGTGCTGGAAACAATTTACTGCTTGGTATAAAATTTTCATCCAAAATGCTTTGAAGTTATTAACAAGGAAATGACCTGTTGCCTTAGATACCTTGATAAAAAGCTGTATAAGCTTCAGCTCATGACAGAGAACTGGGAAGGAGAGAGAGAGAGAATACGTGAGAATAAGAAAATAAGTCTCTTCTGGTTCCAGATGAATTTTAGGATTGTTTTCTCTAATTCTGTGAGATATGCAGTTGGAATTTTGATTGGGATTGCACTGAATCTGTATAATAGTTTTGGAAGTATGGCCATTTTTACTATATTGGTTCTTCCTACCCAAAAACGTGGGATATCTCTCCACTTTCTAATATCCTCTTCAATTTCCTTTTTCAGAGTACTGTAGCTTTCAATGTAGAGGTCTTTTACATCTTTCATTAGATTGAGTCACAGGTTTTTCTTTTTTTTTTTTTTTTGATGCTATTGTAAAAACTATTATTTCCCTGATTTCTGTCTTGGTGAGTTTGTTATTCATGTACAGAAAGGCTATTGGTTTTTGAATTTCTATCCAGCTATGTTACTGAATTTGTTTATCAAATCTAGTAGTCTTTTGGTGGAGTTTTTGGGGTCTTCTATGTAGAGTATAAATGTCATTTGCAAATAACAATAGTTCTATCTTTCCTATCTTTATTCCTTTTATTTCTTTCTCTTATCTAATTGCTCCAGCTAAAGTTTCCAACACTATGTTGAATAAGAGTGGAAATAGTAGACATCCTTGTCTTGTTCCTGATTTTAGAGAGAAACCTTTCTGGTTTTGTATTTAATATGATGTTGGCTGTTGGTTTGTCAGAAATGGCTTTTATCAGATTGAGATAAAGATCATCTATTCCAATTTTCTGCAGACTTTTTATCACGAATGGGTGCTGGACTTTGTCAAAAGCTATTTCTGCATCTATTGAGATGATCATATGATTTTTCTCCTTTGCTCTGTTAATATGTTATATTATATTTATGATTTACATATGTTGAACCACCCCTGCATCCCTGGAATGAATCCCACTTGAACATGGCATACAATATTCTTGACAATTTCCTGTAGTCTAAGGATTTTGGCATCAATATTCATTGGAGAGATTGGCCTATAATTCTCTTTCTTAGTTGGGTCCTTCTCTGGTTTTGGTATCAGGATAATGATTGCTTCCAGGAATGAATTTGGAAGTATTGCTTCCCTTTCAATTTCATTAAAGAGTTTGAGAAGTAATGGTGTTAAGTCTTCTCTAAATTTCTTACAGAATTCAGCAGTGAATCCAGCAGGGCCTGGGTTTTTGTTTGTTGGTAGGTTTTTAATTACATTTTTATTTCATTGATTGATACTGGTTTCTATAGAATTTGTATATCTTCTTGATTCAGCTTTGGTAATTACATGTATCTAGGAATCTGTTCATTTCTTCTGTATTTTCCATGTTATTAGAACATAAATTTTCAAAGTAGGTATAGATGATCTTCTAGATTTCTGCAGAGTCAGTTGTGATTTCACTCTTTTCACTCATAATTGCATGGAATTGAGTCTTTTCTTTCCCTTTATTTTTTTTTTGATAAGGTTGGCTAAGGGCTTGTCAATTTGATTTAATCTTTCAAAGAATTAACTCTTTGATTCATTGATTCTTAGTATTTTTTCTAGTCTCCAGTGTGCTAATTTCTGCTCTGAGCTTTATAATTTCCTCCCTCATAAAAGCTTTTGGTTTACCCTGCTCTTCTTTTTCTAGAAGTTTGAGGTTCAGCATTAAGTTTTTTTATGAGCATTTGCTCTGTTTTCCTAATGTGGGTATTTACTGCTATAAATTTCTCTCTTAAGACTGCTTTCATTGTGTTCCACAAGTTTTGGCATGTTGTTTGTCATTATCATTCAACTGTAAAAACTAATTTCTTTTTTAATTTCACCTGTGACCCATTGGTTGTTCAGTGGGCTGCTATTTAATTTCCATGTGTTTATGAAATTCTTGTGGTTTCCTTTGGTATGGATTTACAATTTCATTGCACTGTGGTCTGATAGGATACATGGGATAATTTCAATTCCTTTGCACTTACTTAAGCATGTTCTGTGATCCAGTATAAGGTTTATTTTGGAGAACATCTGTGTGCAGCTGAGAAGAATGTGTATTCTAATGTTGTGGGGTGGAACACTCTATAGACATCTACTAAGTCCAATTGTTCAAAAGTCTGATATAGTTCTAATATTTCATTATTGATTTTTTGTCTAGTTGATCTGTCTTTTTGTGACAGTAGGGTATTGAGGTCTCCCAATACAACTGTATTAGAGTTTATTTGATTTTTCATGTCCATTAGTAATTATTTTATATAGTTGGGAGCACTTGTATTTATTGAATATATATTTATGATTATTACCTCTTCTTCGATTGTTCCCTTTATGAGGACATAGTGACCTTCTTTATCTCTCCTAATCAGTTTGGCTTGAAATTCACTTTGTTTATAAATAGAATAGCTAGCCCTGTTTTATTTGTTTGTTGGTTGGTTGGTTTTGTGGTTTGGGGAGGTTCTTGTCACAAGGAGTAATGTTTTCCAACCTTTGACTTTCGGTCTATGAATTTTTTTTGGAATTAAATGTGTTTATTGTATGCAGCATATTGTTAGATCTTGTTTATTGATCAAATCTGCCAGTTTGTGTCTTTTGATTAGTGAACTGAGACCATTAACATTCATGGTTATAACTGTTATGTGTTGACTTATCCTTGTCATGTTATTTTCCTGTTGTTGGCTTACCCTTTTCCTCCCCTCCCTCTAATTATTTGCCTTCTCTGGAGGATCCCTTCTATTGGGGTTCATGGAACTATAGTCCTTATTACTTCTTTCTAGAATGTCCTTCAGAACATTTTGGAATGCTGGTTTGCTAGTCATAAATTTCCTCAGATGACCTTTGTCATGGAAGTATCTTATCTCTCCATCAATTTTGAAAGATAGGTTTGCAGGATACATCAATCTGGGTTGAAAGTTGTTCTTCTTCAGAACTTTGAGTACTTCACTCCACTCTTTCCATGATTTGAGAACTTGTGCTGAGAAGTCAGCTGTAATTCTGATGGACTTTCCTTTATAGGTGATTTATTTCCTTTCTCTAAGTGTTTAGGATTCTATTCTTGTATTGAATTTCTGGAATCTTGATTATGATATGCCTAGCTGTAAATTTTTTTTTATCATTGCTAATTGGAGTTCTATATGCCTCCCTTATTTGCATGCCAAATTCCTTTTCTCTACCAGGAAAGTTTTCTGCTCGCAGACATCATGACAGAAAACTTTAATGTCAATTGTGGTATTTCCTGCTTGTTAATTGACACCAATAAATCTTAAATTATTATTCTTTGTCTCATCTAGCATCTGATAGATTTGATTTCTGATGGTCCATTGCTAGTTCTGAGAAGTTTTCCTTTTCCTGGTCACTAACTGCAAGCCTGTCTTCAATATCTGAGATCCTGTCCTCGCATTGGCCTAATCTGCTTTGAATACTTTCAACAGAGTTTTTATTTTCCTGAATATCTGTTTGAATCTGTTTCATGGATTCCATTTCTTTCCTATGCTGAGCTTTCATAATGTTCTTCAGCTCCTCTCTTTTTTTGTCTGTGTTGCTCTAACATCGCTAAACATGATGTGTATTTTTGTAATCTCTGTAGTTATCTGAGAGATTATTTCTTATTTCAGTTTTTCCAGAGTCTCATTCAATTGCTTTATTGTTACTACTTCAGAAAGGCCTGGTGGGAGGCTCTCAGATTATTCCACCTTATTTCTCCCTGGAGTTGCCTTTGGTGAATTGGATGTCTGCAGCTGCATTTTGCTTAAGTGTCTTCTCATTTTATTTTCTCTCTTTTTCTAGTTTAATTTCTGGGGTGATGCTTGTAAGTTTCCTATGGTGAGTTGCTTTATTGCTAGTATTTAGGACCTTTAGGTGATGACTACTTCTCTGAGGTATCTTTTGAGTGTAGCTAGTTTTTGGGGTTTTGAATCTGTTGGAAGATCTTATCTCTTCAGTTTGTTCGAGATGAGAAATTGTTGGTCATTTGGCCTAGTCCCTGGTTCTTTGGCACTGTGCCACAGCATTTTCTGTGACCCTTAGTCAATCTCAGTCAAGGAACACCAGGACCAACAGCTGTTTAGAACAATTATGTCAATTTTGGCTATAGTGGTACCAGTAGCATCAAATATAGCCTATAAAAGGATGAACTGAGCTAACCTTTAATTTGCAACTGCCAACCATATGAACTAGACTTGTGATTATACAACAAAATGTAAAACAGACCAAATAATTATATGCAATACACAAGTGCTTAACATGTCAACTTTCCCCTCAGGAGTTAAACTTTAAAATGGATTAAGGAGAAAATAGAGAAGTGAAAAAAGAGAAAGAGATTAGAAGTAAGGTTGGAGGACAAAAGAGGACCATGCCTACTTTGGGAAACAGGTGCAGAAGATTGAAGGAAAAGAGAGATGGAAAAGGTAAAAGGAAGAACAGAACAGAACCACACCACAAAGAAGTTAGGAACTACTTTCACACATATAAAAACAATGAAGGAGAAAGAGAGAAAAAATTAAATTTAAAAAAAGAAAAGAAAAACAGTCCACTTCCAGGATTCTCTCTGGGTTCACTAGTAGACAGTCTGGAGACAGAGTCTGGAATCATGCCAGTCTATGCCAGCAAGCCAGCAGTTGCTTTATGGCTGAGTCACGGATAATCTCAGCAGCCCTGCCCCAAGACCAGACTCATTGGGCTTGCTGCAGTTCAAGCAGTTTCCACAGGTCTGTGCCCATCTCAAGCTGCTAGATAAGGCCCAGGGATTTAGCTCAGCAGCACAAGCACCTACCTGCCAAGCCAGCAGCAGTTCAGGGGTTCAGAGCTCAGCCAGCCCATCTCCAAGATGGCTCCCAGCTAATCACTCTTTGCAGTGGGAAGGCTGAGTCCCCTGCACTCACCACCAGCTAGTGCTGTCCTCATGTCTGCTGCTCCCCTCCACTGCTGCATCTCTCTGCAGAGGCCTCCAGGGTTGCCAGCCATCACCGTCACTGTGACCATGTGACCCCAGGTTCGAACTACTACTCTTGTGCAGTGAGTCCCCTTCCACAGGGCAGGCACCACTGGCTGCTGCCTTCTTCTCCACTGTAGTTTTTCTTTTCACTCTGTAGGCTTCAGTTTGCACTTCAGATTCTTCCTGGGCCCAGGGGAGCCACTTCCCTCCCTCCTGTCTTCTTCACAATTCTATATCCCAGTGTTTGGATGATGACTCTCAGAGAGAGGTTGTTTTCCCTGCTGCTTACTGCTCCACCATCTTCCTGGAAGTCTCCTGATCTGTTTTAATTTAAAGATTCATGAATGAGGAGATTAGCTCAGTGGCAAAAGTGCCTGCCTGGAAAGCACAAAATCATGAGTTTGATCCCCAGTACCAAAAAAAAATTCACCATGTTTGTTGATCATCCCTTGTCAACATCATTTACTACACAACTGGTGGTAGCAGGGCATAGGCTACACCATGACAAAAGGGACATCTTTGCAGCTTAGAGCCTAGTAACATCATTAAAATTATTAAAAAGACATGCTGAAATAGAGTAAGCATTATATCACAGAACAAGGAGAACAAGAGGCAGGTGGAAAGGGTGGTAAAAGGAAGTAACATGAGAACAAGGGCATGTTCCATGCCCATGGGGTTCTGCACCAACAAAGGGAGAACAAAAAGAAGGAATGTAAAGATACAAATTATAAAGGAAGAGAAAAAATTATAGTATTCAAGATATTGGTATTTCTCCTTAGCATATGTAAGAAATTACCTAAACAATTATTAAGGTACAGAGTGTTTAAACAAGTAGTTATAGATAGATATACCCTCCCCAAGAAGCAATATGTTTCTTATGAATCCACAGAATCTGTTAAACAAGATATGTGGAGGAAAGGTTATGTTTATAATAACAACAACATAATGGAACTAGCAGTAATTTATGTGAGAATTTCCTGCAGTATAAAACTGACCTACAGAACACAAAGGAAGCTCTAAAGCACAGCTACATCTTACTGTTGTTGGGAGGACTAGTTCTTATGAGAATGTCATGTGAGTTACCCTCTTACTGTCTGCACCTTGAACAGGAAATACATAGAAATAATGCTGTTTTGAAACAATATAAAATAATTCTAAATATTATCAGGAAGTAGGCAAGAGTGGTCAGGCAAATCTGGATGGAAAAATCAATAAAAGGTTTATTCCATTATATGTTAAAAGGAGTTAAAGTTAAAATGTTTAAAATACCATGATAAGTGATGGTGATAAAAATGAGAGAAAGTTAGTGGAGCATAACAAAAATCCCATAAATATATCCAAGTAAATCTGAGACAACTTAGTATTTTATGAAGCAAATATTTTGAAATCTAGATGTTCTTTCTTTCCAGAAGTTTGTCTGGGAAAGAAGGAAAAGGTGGACTACAGATAAATAGACACAGGAACCAATTAGTGGTCTACTGACTGTCTAAGTGAGATGATTTGGTGAGAACCAAGCCTGGTGGTGCATATCTGAAATTCCAGCACTCTAGGAGACTGAGGTAGGAGCACAGAAAGTTCAAGCCCAGACTGGGCAACTTAGTAACTTGGCGACTTAGATCCTGTCTCAAAATTAAGGAAAAAAAATTAAAAGGACTTAGGATGCAGCACAGTGTAAAGGCCCTGAGTTCATTTTACAGTAGGTACCAAAAAAAAGTTTTTTTGGTGAGGAGAATAAGGCACTAGAGAGCAGCAGATGGAAAACTCAAGAAAGAGGGAGTGGTTGATGAAATGAAGTCTGAGGAGATGGATGGGTGGTGTAGGGCGCAGGGCACAGGGGAGGAGGCCGAGATAACCACACACATAAACCGTAAACCATGGCTAGGAAAGTGCATGGGTGGGACAGAGAAGATCTGAAGGGGTCTGCGCCTAACTGCTCTAAGATCTCCATGCCACAAAAAACTAGCCAAGAGACAGCAGCACGTAACAACTCACTGAAGCAGGAGAAGGAAAATATACTTGGGTCACCTTGAGTAGTGGTGCATACAGCTTCATTTGCAACCTACCCAGCCCTCTTGCACCACTCTCTGAGGGAGCAGCCCAGGCCCAGGTTTTCTGAGGCCCTTCCAAGTTACAAGTGTGACTATGACATAAAGGAACTCAAACCTCACTGGACTAACCCAAAGAATAAGAATCTGTTCTATTCCTATCATTGCAATAATCTGTGGAAGCTGTGCAAATGATGTTTTGTCATCACAGTAAGGATGTTCCCAGCACCCTTCCAGGGCTCTTAGTTTGAAATGTAGTATCCGCCTCTAGGGGAGTGAAGATAAGTGTGGGGGCATTTATTCAACAGATGTTGTTAGACTAATGAATGAACAGTCTCCTATGTCTCTCCTTATTTGCACTTGGCAAACCCCCTTCAGCCACTTCATAGAGTCTATCTTCATCAGACTCAGCCAGCTCACCCATAGTGACTGCAGCCATTTAATCACCCACTAATCTGTAATCTATAAAGTATGACTCTTAGAGGTGTGTGGATCTCTGAACTTTGTGATCGGGGCTTGTGCGTCATCTAGTGGTGACATGGTACAATGCCTCATGTAGACTACTTGGTAGGAGGAAATAAAAAATGAACCTCATTTTATTGCAGTAGTCCTGGGCTGACAGTTGAGAGTTTATTTTTGTTGCTGTTTCTTGGAACCTCAAATAAACAAGAGATTCCCCTTGTAAGTTTGCCTATACTTTAAGGTTCCAAGGTAGAGTGCTACACTGTCCCCAAATCCAGATCCTTCAGGAATAGGTGGTGGTGCGCTGAGTTCCCTTCCTTCTCAGATACTAAGTTGTAAGAGGCATCATCAATTAAAAAGGAGCATTCAGGGGCAGGGAAGGAACATAACATCAGTTTCAAAATACACCTGGGCTCTTCCTGTAACTGCTGGAAGTGATCTTGTGGAAACTGCTATTCTCTAGATCCAGAAAACTCCACAGAATTATACAAATCATGAGATTCAAACTTTTATGATCACTTTAAGAGAATAAGAGGGGGGAGGGAAGGCAGAGGGGAAAGGAAACTGCTTAGGCCATCGAGAGTACATTGGCAAAGTTGCCAAATGTCTAAAAGATAAATACATCACTTTAAAGAAGTAATGTATGGCATTCAGCATTGGAACAGAGGAAGAGGCAAGTGTGCCCAGGCAAAACAGTGGGCCTGGACATAGAGTCAATGGCCCCAAAAGAGTGCTGGATTTTTGCAACACATACCTAAAAATGCAGAGAATAATGCTGAACTTAAGGGGTTTGGATGTAGATTCTCTATTCATTGAGCATATCCATGTGGACAAAGCACCTGAATGCACAGCTGACCTTCTCTTGTGGCCAACTTACTGCATGCATGAACTCTCCAAACACAGGCATTATCCTTAATGAAAAGAAGTAAATAATTCCTAGATGTGAAGAGGCAGTTGTATATAAGATATCTCAGAAGAAACTGAAGAACTGAAAATTCATGATATGGGAATAAATTCAGCATAAAATAAGTGCAAACAAAAGAAAAAAGATACATCTGGATTTTAGAAATATTAAATTATGTGAAGAAGTAGGTATTCAAATATGGGTTTCATATGCAACATCACAGTTCAGTAGTACAGCCCAGCTAGTCACACAGTAGGTCCTAGAGGTTCTGAACTCTGCCCAGCCAGGAGCAAGGTCCCAGCACTAGCACAGTACACCAGGGACATACTCTGGCTAGCTGTGAGTTCCACAGTCTCTGAACTCCTCCTAACCAGAGGCGAGGAATAGACAGTGCCACACTTGGGGTCATGTTCCACCTAGCTGCTTGGGTCCCAGAGGTTCTCAACTCCACTCAGCCAGGTTCTAGGCCCCGAAAACATACTCCTGGTATGTGTCCCTGCTAGCAGCAATAGGATCCAACCTCTACCCATCCCAGGAACCCAGCACAGTACATCAGGGTAATATCTAGCCAGCCTTACAGGCCACAGAGCACAAAGATCCAGCACTATAGGTCAAGGGTGTGCCTCAGGTAGCCAAAGGCGTATCAGAGGACTGAAACTCTGTCCATTGCAGCATTACATCACAATCCATCAGGAGGATGCCTGACCAGCCACACCGGTCCCAGAGGAAAATAACAAAATGAAAGAGCAAGAGGAAGTCTCAGTCCTCCAACCCACTGAGAACAAACCCAAGAGACACTGAAATGAAAGACAATGGAAATTGCACAACTGAACTTTCTGAAATGATAGCAAATGAAGTAAAGGAACAACTCTATAAAGTTATAGAGGAAATCAGACCAGAAATAATCTCTCAGGTAAAAAATAAAATTACAAACATTATAAAAGAAATGTTGTGTGTATCTAAAGAAGATCTAAATTAAAAAATAGAAGAACATAAGAAAATGATGGAAACCTTGAATGAACAATATAAGACAGAATTAGAATGCATGAAACAGATTCAAAGGGATATTCAAGAAATTAAAAATCCCATTAAAAGCTGGAAAAACCACTTGAATGAAGCTAAAGATACACTTTCAGACCTTGAAGACAGAATGAAAGATTCTGACCACTAAAGAAAATATCTCTTAAAAATAACAAGGAACCAGGAAACAATTCAACAGCTGCAAGATGATGCAAGGAGAAATAATATAAGACTGATAGGTATCAGTGAAAAAGCAAGGGTCAACACAAATGACCTGTGAAGACTATTTGCAGAAATAAAAACAGAAAAGTTTCCAAACATGGGAAGAGCCAGGGATTTAGCTCAGAAGTTCAAGCACTTGCTTGGTAAGCACAAGGTCATGAGTTTAATCCCTGGTACAAAAAAAAAAAAACCATGGGAAGAGAATCTGATATGCAAATAAGTGAAGCATAGAAAACCCCAATTAACCATAACCAAAATAAATACTCACCCAGACATATAATAACTTGCATATCAGAAATTCAGCAAAAGAATAGAATACTAAAAGCTGTCAGAGAAAAGAAACAGATCACCTATAAAGGAAAGCCTATCAGAATCATGGCAGACTTCTCAACATAAACCTTCAAGTCAAGAAGAGCTCAGAGAGAAGTGCTTCAGGTCCTGAAAGAAAACAACTTTTAGCCCAGACTGATGTACCCTGAAAAACTATCTTTGAAAATTGATGGAGAAATAAGATACTTTCATGACAAAGAACAACTGAAGAAATTCATGACCACCAAACTAACACTACAAAGAATACTGAAAGACACTCTAGAAAGAGACAAAGATAACTGCAATCCAAAGAACAACAACAAAAGGAAATTACTAAGTAGGGGAAACAATTAAACAGAAAAAGTAGAAAACCAACAACAGAAAGATAACATGACAGGGATAAGTCAGTTCTTATCAGTTATAGCCACTAATGTAAATGATCTAAACTCACGAATAAAAAGAAACAGACTGGCAGAGTGGATTAAGAAACAAAATCCAACAATATGCTGTCTACAAGAAACATATTTAACGCAAAAGGAAATTCATAGACGAAAAGTCAAAGCATGAAAAACAGTACTCCAAACAACAGGAACCCAGAAAAAAAGCAGACAATATTTTGTTTGCAGACAATGTGAATTTTTAACCAAGAATGCTCAAAAGAGATAGAGATGGTGGAACTTAGGCAGCTGAACAAGAAAGCAATTTGCCTGCCCTCCTGGTAAGCACCCCTGGCATAAGCCAGGAGGATAACTACTCAGCATCTCCCAAGATGTGGCCATGGTAGAACTTAGGTGGCTAAGCAAGAAAGCAATTCACCCGCCCTCATGGTAAGTGCCCCTGGCACAAGCCAAGAAGAGAACCAGTCAGCATCTCCCATGAGCCTACCAGTGTGTGGGATGAGAATCAAACATATCATCCCTTCCCCCACCCCATTAGCAATTGGAGGCAGAGGTCTGGGCATCTCTTGGGAGGATGACCCTATGCAATATAGCAAATATGGGGGATTGCCTTCTATCTTCTGTTTGAAGGCAAATGTTGTTTTCACAGTTTTGTTATAATTAATTATTTTACTCTATTCAATATTCTCTTTCTATTGGTTTTATAATGTTCTGTTTTTGGTTTGATTTTGCTATACTTAACTGAATGGACAACTACTATGAAAATAACAAGGTACCCATTACTGTTATCCCGGTATCCTGCTGTGAAGTTCTGTACCAATTTCACTGCATAGTCTTGATTGGCTTTGTTCTGTCTTGTTCTGTTGTACTTTCACTACTTTCAAAATAAAATTTTAAAAGAAGAGATAAAGAAGGTCACTACATATTTGTTTGGGGAAAACTTGAAGAGGAAGATATTACAATCATAAATATATATGCACTAAATAAGGGAGCAACCAACCATGTAACACAAATTTTAATAGACATGAAAAAACAAATAAACAACAATACAGTTATAACAAGGGACTTTAATACCCCATTGTCACAAAGAAATAGATCAACTAAACAAAAAATCAGCAAAGAAATAACAGAACTAAATCAAACTTGTGAAAAAATGGACCTGGTAGATGTGTACAGTGTTCCACTCAACCACATCAGAATACCCATTTTTCTCAGATGCACATAGACTATTCTCTAAAATTTAGATCATATACTAACTCACAGAACATGATTAAGTAAATGCAAAGGAACTAAAATAATTCCATGCATATTATCTGACCATAGCACAATAAAATTGGAAATTAATGATAAAAAAAACCCCACAAGAACCCCATAAATATATGGAAACTAAGTAACACTCTCCTAAATACCTAGTGAGTCACAGAAGAAATTAAAGAAGAAATTAAACAATATCTACAATGGAATGAAAATGCAAATACAAATTACCCAAACCTATGGAACACAATGAAAGCAATTCTCAGAGGGAAATTTATAGCACTAAGCTCCCACACTAGGAAAATGGAAAAAACACACATAAACAACTTAATGCTGCACCTCAAACTTCTAGAAAAAGAAAGCAAGTCAAGCACAAAGCACAAAGAAGACAGGAAATTATAAATATTAGAGCAGAAATTAATGCAATTGAAACTAAGAAAACAATACAAAGAATTAATAACTGAAGAGTTGGTTCTTTGAAAGAATAAATAAAATTGATAAATCCCTAGCCAACCTTATTAAACAGAGGAAAGAAAAAAACTCAAATCGATGCAATAAGAAATGAAAAGGGTGAAATCACTACAGAACCTACAGAAATACAGAAGATCATTGATACCTACTTCAAAAACCTTTACTCTCATAGGTTCAATAACACAGACAAAATGGTCAGATTCCTAGAAATGTATGAATTAACAAAGCTGAATCAAGAAAATATAAAACTACTGAATAACTCAATTTCAATTAATGCAATTTAACATGTAATAGAACCCTACCAACAAAGAAAAGGCCAGATCCTGATAGAGTCACTGAAAAATTCTACAAAGAATCAAGAAAGACAATGCCAACACTCCTCAAACTCTTCAATGAAATTGAAAGGGAAGCAATTCTCCCTCACTCATTCCTGGAAGTACCCTGATGTGGGAAACAATTTGAGTGACTCCCTTTGAATGCAGAACAATTGCTGCACAATTAGATATAACCAGAGCTCCTTACATTCATTCGTTGGTAGTAAAAAAAAAAAAAAAAAAAGGCCAATTTTGATTTCTGCTGAAATTACCACTCCCACCCTTAACCCTGCAAATAAACCTCTTAAAACAAGCCTTTAAGCAATAAACTTTGTTTTTCCCAATCTATTTCACTTCATACAAGTATTCATAAGTTAATTGACAAAGCTTTTACTGCATTGCTGGATATGAGAACTGATGTCACCATAGTAAACAACCAGTCATGGATGCATACTTGGTTGCTTAGACCTTCCTTCCCAGCTTTGCTAGGTTCAGGCTCCTCTCAGTCACTACTTTTTGGATTGTGAGAAAGACTGGAAAAGTGATTACAATACTTGGATGACTGTACTCTGTATTTGAGATTACAATACCCTAATACCAAATCCAGAGAAAGATCCAACCAAAAAGAAAATTACAGGTCAATCTCTCCAATGAACATAGATGCAAAAATCCTCAATAAAATACTGGCAAATAGAATGCAACAAGTCATCAGGAAGATTACATACCATGATCAAGTGGGATTCATCCCAGGAATGTATGGTTGACTCAACATATGCAAATCAATAAACATAATACATCATATCAAAGGAGAGAAGGACAAGAACCACATGATCATCTCAATAGATGCAGAAAGTTTTCAACAAAATCCAACACTCATTCATGATAATAACCCTATAGAAAATTGGAATAGATGGTCTCTACCTCAATCTGATAAAAGCCATATATGATAAACCAACAGCCAATATCTTACTAAGTGGACTAAAACTGGAAAGAGAAATGAAAGGAGTAAGAATAGGAAAGGAAGAAGTTAAATAATCATTACTTGCAGATCACATGATTCTCCATATAGAAGACCCCAAAACTCCATTGAAAGTCTCCTAGACATAATAACCAAATTCAGTAATGTAGCTGGATACAAGGTCAACACTCAAAAATCAATAGCATTCCTGTACACAAACAACAAACTCATTTAGAGAGAAATAAGAGAAACCACATCCTTTATAATAGCATACAAAAAAGAATGAATTACTTAGAAATCAATCTAACAAAGGAAGTAAAAGATCTATTCAGTGAAAACTAGATTATACCAAAAAAGGAACTTAAAGAGGATTTCAGAAAATGGAAAGATATTTCCTGTTCATGGGTAGGAAGGACAAACATTGTGAAAATGGCCATTCTCCCAAAATTGTTATACAGATTCAATGCAATTCCGATCAAAATACCATTCTCATACCTCACAGATCTAGAGAAATCATCCCTAAAATTCATCTGAACCAGAAGAGACCTAGAATAGCAAAGGCAATTCTGGGCAACAAAGCTAAGGCAGGAGGCATCACAATCCCCAACTTGAATTATCTTACAAAGCTACTGTGATAAAATCAGCATGGTATCAGAATAAAAACAGACCTGAAGATCAATGGAGTAGATTAGAAGATACAGCCACAACTACTGACACACTCAGCCACCTCATCTTTGACGAAGGGGCCAAACACATCCACTGGAAGAAAGATAGTCTCTTCAATAAACGGGGCTGGAAAAATTGGCTCTCCATATGCCAAAAACTAAAACTAGACCCATGCCTATCACCATGTACTAAACTAAAGTCTAAATGGATCAAAGATCTAAAAATTAAAACAGAAACACTGAGTCTGTTGGAAGACAAATTAGGTAGAAATCTTGAAGACATAGGGGTAGGTAGAGAATTCATGAACAAGAATCAAACTGCACGTGAAACACTTCACAGAATAACTGGAATCACGTCCTATTAAAGAGTTTTTGCATGTTGAAAGAAATCTCCAGCATAGTGAAAGGAAAAATATTTAAAATTAAGGCCTGTGAGGCCAGAGATAAGGCTACAGCTGCGGACAGTTGGCTCAAACATCAATTAAGCAGATAGAGACTGCAGCTGCAGAAATTACTCCTATGGCCTCACTTTTACCATGTCTTCATGATAAGACAGTTCTACTGAATTGACTTGATTCATTACTTGAAGACATCCTTGACGTGACTCCCAAGCTCCTGCTCATTGCCCGTGCTTTCCTCAGTTTCCCCACCCCTTGTTGTTAGACCTAATAAATAAAGTGGGTGATCCAGAGAAGTCTTTGTCTTAGCCCTTGGAGTCTTGAGCTCAATTAAAGGGTTTTGACCCTCCTGGAGCCCTAAAATTGTAACAACTGTCTCATTTTATTTAAGCCTCCACCATACACTCATTTGGGAGATCAGAGATCTAGGTCAGGACCCAATAACTGGCACCTGGAACAGGGACCTAAAATCCTTGGACTAGGAATTTTAGCCTGAATGAGTAAGTCCACCCAGAGTGGAAATTTTTGGATATGGAGGAGGCCTTCACAGGAAGAAAACTTCACCAGGGATGCCTGGAGAGAAGAGAGGGAAGAAAAAGGGTGAGTCTTCCTGCTGTGAAAAGCCTTTTTATCTGGGAGTAAAATATGGGGCAAAAGGTTTCAGCTGAGGAGCAAAGGTATTTACAACTTCTCCAAAGCCTGCTTAAACACTCAGGGGTTCGTATGCCAAAGAAAGACTTTTTTAAAATGTTAAAAGAGGTAACCAAATATAATCCATGGTTTCCTCAAGCAGGCACTGTAGAAATTGATATTTGGGAAAGAGTTGGAAAAAGTCTTTAAAAGGCACTCAGGGCAGGGCAAAGCATTTCCCCTGAGATGTTCTCAACTTGGAATCTGGTCCGTTCAGTTTTAAGTCCATTAAAGAGTCAATAGTCTCTTATAGTCAATAGTCTCTGATTTGGACACAGAGGGAAGAGAGCTACCTGCTGAGGCACCTGCCACCAAAACAAAATCCCTAGAGGGATCATTCAGTAGGGTCCAGAGCCTTTACAAAAAATAATACCTCATATGGCTCTATCCCAAAACTTACAGAAACTGCAGGAAGAGGAAATGGCAAAGGCAGCAAATAGTATCCTCCCTGCTTGCTTCCCAGTTGGAATTGAAAGAGATGCTAATGATCATGAGTATTTTGTTCATATGCCTTTTGAAATACAACTGCTAAAATATCTTAAAGTGTGGTTAACTACAGAGTCCAAAGTCCATTTACTGTGGGACTTTAACAAAATGTTTTGGATACAGATCAATTGACATCTTATGATATCAAACATTGGCACAAACAAGCCTGTCCCTTGCTCAATCCCTTCATTTTGATATAAAGCTAAAAACTTATTTCAGAGCAGGCTCATATATCAGGACAGGTCCCAATCCACATTCAGCAATAAATGAGGAAATGGTTTCTGGGACAGGCAAATATGCACCACTTGAGGAACAGATTCAATGTCCTGAAGAGCTATATCCACAATTGGCATAATTAGTATAAAAAAAAAAAGCATGGACAGCTATTCCAGAGAATGGGGCTCCTTTGATGGCCTTTTTACATATTCTGCAAGGACCCCAGGAGCTCTTTACTCAATTTGTGGCAAAATTACAAGAAGCTGTTCACAGACAGGTTTCAAACACAGAAGCTGCAAACATTTTGACTTTATAATTAGCATATGAAAATGCTAATTGGGATTGTAAACAGGCTTTAAATCCTGTGAAATCAACTAATGATTTAACAACATATACTCAAGCATGTCAGGACATTGGAACTGAGTCCTATAAGACAACTATGATGGATCAGGTTATGACTGGTCTTGCAAATGCAAAAGGGAGTGATATAAAATGCTTTACTTGTGAAAAAATGGGAAAAATTGCAGAGTTCTTGTTAGATCTAATAGGACAGATGCTGCAGCTGCAGCACATCAGGAGAAAAGTATCTCTGCGAGGAGGACTCAGGTTCTGCACCTGGACTCTGTCTGAGATGCCAAAAAGGGAGGCATTGGGCAAAATACTGTCATTCTAAATTCCATAGGGATGGTACATCTTTGCCAAAAAACCAAGATGAGGGCCTTTCCTCAGGCAGGCAAAACATTAGAGGAGGCACAGCCTGTGACTCAAAATGCCAGTCAACTTTACCCAGGGCAAACCCACCAGCAAATTCAAGAACAGCATCAAAGGTGGCTCCCTGGAGAGGTATTAACTCACTCAACAGGAGAATGACTCAAAGTGCAGGATTAAATCTTCCTGCAGCTTACAGAGTCACTTTCATTGGAGGTGACAAGCCCACCCCAATTCCCACAGGAACTTGGGGTCCCCCACCTGAAGGAACAGTTGGTCTTATACTGGGAAAGGCTGATCTAAATTTAAAAGGAATAACTGTTGTGCCCAGTGTGATGGATAGTGATTGTCAGGATGAGATACAAGTTCTTGCACGTGCTACAGACAGCTGTTTTTGAATAGGCAGACTATGTGGCACAGTTGATTTTGTTACCTATAGAGAAGCCTTCTTTTGTTAAGTAGACAGCTCAAAAGGGAAGAAGATCCTCAGAGCAAGACTACAAAAAGAGAAATTTATTTTACACAGGAAGTGACTAAAAACAGGCCTATGTGTTTTATAAGGATTAATGGAAAATACTTAGAAGGTCTAATAGACACTGGTGTGGATGTGTCATAATTGCATTAGAACAATGGCCTGCCACATGGCAGACACAAAGGGTTCCTCTATCCTTTATCAGAGGGGACCCTTCAGCATGTGTTACAAAGTGCCTCACATTTGCCTTATGAGGTACCAGACCAACTAAAAGATTTCTTTTTACCTTATGTGGCACCTATTCCAGTTAACTTGTTGGAAAGAGATTTATTACAAAAGTGGAAATTAATGCTGACTAGTGATTCTGATTTTAAAGCTAAACAAATAAATTCCGATTTGGAAAACGACCAAATAGATTCAGATCCTAAGATTAAACAAATGATGATTAAAATGGGATATCAGGAGGACAAAGGATAGGAAAAAAACTTACAGGGAGTCAAAGAGCCTGTTAAGATTACACTAAAAATGACAGGCAAGATATTGGATATCAGCAGGTTTTTGACAAGGGCCATTGATGCTTCTCCCCTCACAACAGCTCTGCCTTTACAATGGAAAACCAAGGAGCCTGTTTGGGTAGATCAATGGCCCCTTAAAAAGAAGCTAATTCAATTACACAAATTAGTAGAAAAGCAATTGTGGCTAGGACATTTAGAAAGCTCAGCCCCTGGAATACTTTTTTTTCTTAAGAAGTCAGGCAAATGGGGTTGTTACAAGATTTAAGAGCTGTAAATGCTGGCTTACTTCCTATAGGGGCACTGCAGGAAGGACTGCCAAATCCAAATGCAGTTCCCAGAGACTGGCCTCTCATCTTAATTGATTTAAAAGACTGCTTTTTTAACATTCCTATGTTAAAAAACATTCCTATGTGGTCTATCCCACAGATAGACCAAGTTTTGCCTTTTCCATACATAGTTTAAACTTTAAAAGATCAGTACAGCTAATAATGTGGAAGCAAGGTTATGCTTGTGTCTTAACAGGTAAAGGGTTCATGAAAAATATACAGCCTTGGTGGGAGACTCAAGCAATGCTGGAGGCAGCCTCATGTGATGGGTTAGCCAACCTAGGCCCCCAGAGACCTGACAATCAGCCAAAGAATCCACCTCCAGCCTCTCCCCAGACCAAGAGAGAGGATGAGTGATCCAGTGGAACAACATTCAAGCAACAATTCATGAGGCTAGAGATATAGTCACAAGAAGGGAAATTCCACCAAATCCTGAAAGTCTTTTGGTTGCCTTAATGGCTCTGCTGGCAGTATCTGTATGTATGACAACTGTCTCAGGAGTACAGTAATGGATGTATGTCCCCAATTTACCATTACTCAGACCTATTACTTGGGCAGATTCTCCACCTGAGATTTACCATGAACTAGCCATGACTGATCCTAAATTAAGTGCCATTACAAGGCCAGTCACTTCTGCATAACTCCCTTGCCTTATAACAAATCTATGCACCTTTGGGAGGATATAAAGAAACATGTACAAGGAGCTGTCCATCAAAATGTTACTATGGATACTGACGCTCTCCAGAAGGAGGTGTTATCAATGTCCCAGCAAACCCAGAAATTTGATGAACAAATTCATGATTGGGACAAATTTTCTGATGCTTTAGACCAATTACATCTATTCAACTACCTGAAGGCACACTTCCAGCTTTATGTGGGTATATTTGGAGGAATCTGTGTGTTTCTCTTTATTCTATTCACAGTCTGTCAAACAGAAGCCAAGACAGGCCAACTCCTAGACAACATTCAACCATGTCTTACCCTGATCTAGTGTTGTTACAAAAACCAGGGGCCAGGGGTTTAGTCAGCGTCGAAAGTGCCTGCTTGGCAAACACGAGGTCATGGGTTTGATCCCCGGCACCAAAAAAAAAAGCATACAAAAAAATATTCACACCTGTCAAAAACAAAAGGGAGGAAAGGTTGGAGACCACTATAACGCCACTCTGACCAAGATTTAAGATTAACAAATTGGCTTTCTATGTCTATCTGTGAGTCTGTCCTAGACCTCAGCCCCTTGCCTGGTGACGGGAGCTGATTCATAGCAAGTGAACCTCTATAAATCATTGGTCCTGGCTGAGACTTGTAGTGGCCTGTGAGTCCAGAGATACCTCAAAGGGCAAGACAAGGCCACAACTGTGGACACTTGGCTCAAACATCAATTAAGTAGATAGAGACTGCAGCTGCAGAATTACTCCTACAGTCTCACACCTACCATGTCTTCATGATAAGACAGTTCTTCTAACATGATATAATTCATTGCTTGGAGACATCCTTGAAGTAACTCCCAAGGTCCTGCTCACTGCCTGTGCTTTCCTCAGTTTCCCTGCCCTTTGTTTTGTACCTAATAAGTATGGTTTGCCCAGAGTAGTCTTAGCCCTCAGAGTCTTGAACTCAGCTAAAGGGTTTTGACCCTCTAAAATCATACCACTTATCTCATTTTATTTAAGCCTTTGCCATACACTAGTTTGGGAGATTTGGGATCTAGATCAGGACCCGATACCACCTCATTTTCTTTTCCTATCTACATTTTCTTTCTTTTTTTTGCAACAGGTGTACAAATACAGTGTATAATGTAATATCATGAAAGTAAGGACTCACCTGTCGTGGTGGTGCACTCCTGTAATCCCAGCACTCAGGAGGCTGAGGCAGAAGGATTATTCAGTTTGAGACCAGCCTGGGCTACAAAGTGAGCCCAAGGCCAGCCTGAACCACAAAGTAAACCCTGTCTCAAAATGACATAAGAGGAAAAAAAAGAAAAGAAAAGAAAGTAAGAACTCTAATTTTTTTCTCCGCTGAATCCCCATTCTTTAGAAGGTCAGACAAAGGTAAAAGGTATGCTCCCAATAAATACATACCAAATAAAAAAGAGGTTTTGTCTATTGTATCCTGTTATAACAGAATACCACACACTGGGTGAGTTATACAGAACAGAAGTTTATTTCTTATAGTTGTGGAGGCTGGAAAGCCCAAAAACAAGGCCTTGGTGTCTGGTGTGGCCTCCTTATACTGATGGGAAAACAAGACAGCAGGAGAGGAACTCTGTGCCCTCACATGGCAGAAGAGCAGAAGAAAGAGAACCTACTGCCCGGAAACACTCCTTATAAGGACGTGACTCCATGTGGACAGAGCCCTCCTGACCTAACGTGCTCTCATTATGCCCCACTCCAAATGCTGTGGCACTAGGGGAGTCAAATTTCAACACATGAATTTAGGGAACACATTTGGACAACACCAAAAGGAAAATAACTTTTAGAAATATACACTGTACTCCAAATATGGCCCAATTTAACCTACTTTAGCCATAAATATAATTCTTATTAAAAGTTTAGTATAAATGAATGGTTTGGTTAAGGGTACTTGATGTCTACTGGGTGAGTTCATGAAGTCAGCCTTCCACAGTTACCCTGATTTTAAATTAATAGTTGATTCTTTAACCTATAAACAATTTATGCAATAACACAAAATGGCATTTAGCATGAGCATTTCATCCAATGTTTGTGAAACTCATTTACTACACAAAACTATGAGAACAGTTACTCTGAAGAACATCAACTGTGACAAAACAAAATGAGGACACCCAGTTACTCTCTAGAGAAAATAATCCAAAGAAGGCCAAGTGAGACCCACACTCCAAATGCTGATCCAGACAGGAGAGAGGTAGACCTGGTGTCACAGCTTGAAGGGGAAGTATGTCACATTCTCCTTGGCACCTGGTACATGTGTGTGGAAAGCACGTAGCAAACATTCAATAAATGTGCACTGAATTTGCAAGACGTAGTGAGACAAGATGTGGCTGGAACTCTGGAGGGATGACACATCCTCATCAGAGATGAAATAAATAGCTGTGGGGAGTGGCAGAAGCATAGCCCTGGGTACAGGATAGCTGCGTGAAGCTCTCTGAGGCTGAGGACAGGAGATTGTTGGGCAGCACTGGGCTGAAAACAAAGGAGGGGCCAGACGTGGTACATTACAGAATCCTAGGGTCATCCTGGTCCAGAATGGGGATAATACCCATGAGCATCCTGAGGCAGATCTCATTCACCGTCTCATAGCACCACGAGCTGTGACAAGACAGCAAAGCAGCAAGAAAAGTCTTTGAAGCCAACTCCACTCCTGCCCCTTTTTGGTTTTGTAAATTTTCACACACTTTGATTTTTTCACTTTATCAAGGGGCTTATAATACATATGCCATACGTTTAGTGTGGACCTTAGATAAAATATGCACAAAGTATCAACACAGGGCTGGGATTTTCCCAGGGCACCAAAAGTGTTGAATAATTAGCAGCTAATATTGTTAGAATGGTGGAACTGAGTGGTGCCTGGCTGAACTGGATTAGAAGTGCAACCTTGAGAGAGCTTCCCGAGATCCGCCTATGGCCATGGTGGAACCCAGGTGGCAGCACAAAGAAGCAATTCGCCTGCCGCCCTCTTGGTAAGGGCCTTCCTCAGGCGTGAGCCAGGAAGGGATCCAGTAGTGTCTCCTGTGAGCCTACCAGTGCGCGGGCTTGGAATCAAACATCCCAACCCACCCCCCTTAGAAACTGGGGACAGAGGTCTGAGCATCTTTTGGCAGGATGACTGTATACAATATAGCAAATATAGGGGGTCTCCTCTATCTTCTCTTTGAAAGCAAGTGTTGTTTTCACTTTTGCTTCATTATGATTAATTGCTTTATTCAATATTCTCTTTCGATTGATTTTATAATGTCTGTCTTTGGTTTGACTTTGCTGTACCTAATTGACTAGACAACTATTGTAAAGATAACGAGATATACTGTGGTACCTATTGCTGTTATCCTGGTAACCTGCTGTGAAGTTCTGTACCAAATTCACTGCACTGTCTCACTTGGCTTTGTTCTATCTTGTTCCATTGTATTTTTACTACCTTTAAAATAAGAAAAATAATTTTTTAAAAAAGCAAAAGAAAGAAAAGAAAGTGCTCTAAAGGATATAACTGCATGTATGTTTATGTATGTAGGATTGATAACCATGTTGCTGAGTTTTTGTGTGTTGAACAGAACTGTTACAGCCTCATTGTTTGAACGTCCACTTTTTATGCTTTAATTTTGTAACTTGAACAACTATATCTAAGAAGACAATATGGAATTTATCAACTAGTGATTTCTTACTGTTTATTTTTTTTTAATTCTGTACTGTTTCTACCCTTTTTTATGTTTTTTTTCTCTAAATAAAATTTTTTTTAAACTTAAAAAAAAAAGAAGTGCAACCTTGAAAGACCTCTGGGACTTCCACTAGGTTTCTCAATCTAAAGTATGGTCCTCAAGACCAACTCAACTTCTAACGATAACAGATCCATTTTCCACAATGGATTTAAACTTTACTGATCCTGAGAAAGTTATAGAAACTTGGAGGGAACGCAACAACATTACCTTAGGTCTTATGAAAGCCACAAAGTGAAAACCATAAAACAAATATTCAAGAAGGCAGATATTCACTAGTTCAAAGAAAAGACAAACATAGCTCCATGCTGTGCTTTTTAAAAAATTAATGGTGCACACCTATAATCTCAGCTACTGACAGGCTGAGACAGGAGGATCACAAGTTCCAGGTCAGGATGGAAAACAGGATGAGAACCTGTATCAAAATAAAATTTTTTAAAAGTCTAAGTATATAGTTCAATGGCAGAGTACTTGCTTAACATGAGCAAGACTCTGGGTTCAGTCCTCAGTACCTCAAAAAATAAAAATTCAGTGATGTGACACACTATTATGAAAGTGTTTATCCGGTGACAGTCTACTGCATGTTCTCTTAAGCAATGTTTATGGAATATGTATTCCTATAAAATCATTAATTTGTATTGCATTTCTTATTAATTTTTGTATATTCCAATCTTTACTAAACTTTTAAAATACCTTAAAACAGGAAATGGACATTTTTCTCATTGATCTAAAATAATCTTCAAAGAGAAAGAAAAAGGGAGAAGAAAGACTTCAGAAGATGGTGAATTCCCCTCCGGCCATTTCCAGTGTGCAGTGGTTGCTGGGCATCCCTGTGGAAAGAGTCAGTGGGTGCTGGAGTATGAGGGGTGGAGGGAAAGATTTAGAGGACAAGCTATCGTAGGCACTGGTTAAAACCCTGCGGCAGGATGAGGGGGGGTAGGAAGCAGGCAAAATAAGTAGATGGCCATGTGAGAAGAGATGGTTGGGGAACACCAGCAGGACATAATAGAAGTGCTTCCCTGGAAGGAGAAGCAGGAACCTGAGCCCACAAACCTGGAGGTGGGGCCACAGTAAAACCAGGACAGAAATGGGCCATCTGGAGGCCTTTTCAGGGAAGCTTCCGAGGAATTAGCAAAAGAAGAAAAGTACCTGTTGTGTGACTATTTTCAAGAAGGAAAATCAAGGGGGAAATGGGGTGTCACTGGAGACTGGGCTGTACAGGGTTAAGACGCTGAACCCAGGGACCTCTGGCTGTGTTGGAAAAGAGCAAATGCACAGTGCTCTGAAGTCAGGATAACCACAGCTGAGGCAGCCAAGGACTGGGCTGCTGACACCCTCACTTCTAGAGCAATAAAGCTGCCAACTTTAGAGATGAGACAGTTCTCCTAATTTGCAAAACTTACTGCTTGGAGAAGTCTTTGAAATGACTCCCAAGGTCCTGCTCACTTCCCACGCTAACCTCAGTATCCCCTTCCTTTGTTTGAAAGCCAAATAAACATGGGCATCCCTGAGAAGTTCTTTGTCTCTGCTAGCAGGAGAATCTCAAATTCCATTGGAGGGTTTTGACATTCCTGGAGCCCTAAAATCATACCATTTGTCTCTTTTATTTAAGCCATTCACTGTCTACTAGATTAGGATAGGCCAAGACCCTGGTATGGTATGTCTGTTATTAAGCTACTGTCTTTCAGCTTCAAAACCACTCTTCACTTGTCAGCCGGATCCATAGTGGGCATTGCCAGTCAGAGCTCAGAGAAGAATGGGAAAGTAAAAAAGACTGGCTCCTGTCTGTGGTTTCCCACTGCTGCCAATGTCACTACAGTCTGCCTTCTTCAGCCAGCAGGGCAGCTTCCCTGCAAATGAATGAGTATAGATGCCAGTCACCGGGAGTCTGAACTAGACAGGAGTTTATTCCCCAAGCCAAATCAGGTCTGCAGTGATTGCAGCCTCCCCAGATTCAGTCCTTAAAGAATATCTGCACCAGGAGGGAGCCCCCTTCTCAGAGCAGGCTCTAAGCCGCTCACCATTCCAGCCTCTTCATTGAGTTCAGGCCCAGGAGGCGTGGGCTGCTTCTTGGGTTTGCAACTTCCTCTTCCTACACTGTCTTCCTCCAGTTTACTCACAGAATCCCACACTGCCTGACTTCCTGCTCTTCCCCAAAGTCCAAATGATCACAAAAGGTAAATGTTATGAATCAATTTAGAACATCAAGGCAGCCGGGGCAGCACAACTAGACACTCATGAAAAAGGACTTTCAAGCAGGGCTTGGTGGCGCCTGCCTGTAATCCCAGAATTTGGGAGGCTAAGGCAGGAGGATCATTGCAGGTTGGAGACCAGCCTGGGCTACAAAATGAGCTCAAGGCCAGCCTGAACTGCATAGGGAGACTCTTGTCTCAAAAAGACCAAGAAAAGAAAAAAAAAGAAAGAAAGAAAGAAAGAAAGAAAGAAAGAAAGAAAGAAAGAAAGAAAGAAAAAGACTTCCAGAACTGCTTCAGACAGACAATGGCAAAAACGATGGGATAAATGTGTCCCAAGAGAAAAGGAGTATCTTGCAGGGGTTTGATAGCAATGTATTTTTTACTAGAACAACTTTTTAAAATTTAAATGTTCACTATATTTTCTGAACATACAATGTGTGTATATATATGTATTTACTTGTATTTATATACTTGTTTATATATACATACATATACTCTAATACACAAAATAAGCAGATGTGTGTATGTATCTGTTCAAAACCAGGGAAATACAGAATAAAAATTTGGTTTTGCTATATCTAAACACATATTACAATTTTAATAGTTATTTTTACTATTCTTTCTTCTATAAATTATTTTTTAAAATCGTGGGCAGGGGAGTAGAGTGGCCCACGCGACCCCGTGGTGGAAGGTGGGGTTATGGTACCGGTGCAGTGAGTCAGGGCCCCTCTGGCCCTGTAACCTGGGGAGCCGCACAAGCAGGCTGCCTGGGCAGGCCGCGCCTCTCCCCACCTCCCCGGCGGGACGAGGTTCCCGGGCCTCCGGGAAGGCTTTACTGACATTTCCATTGTCCCCAAATGTGCGGCCCCGGGGGAAGGGGGCGCTCCCGCAGCCGGCCTCGGGCCCCGCCGCCCGGCCGCACCCGCGCGCCGCCCAGCGGGGACAGCCGGGGCCGACGCCGCGCCCGACTCGCTTCCCGGAGCCGCCCCGCGCGCCCCACGCCCCGCGCCGCCGGGAGCCAGCGCGGTTTGCCCTCTTGGAGCGTCGGAACCGCCCCTCCGCCCTCCGCCGCTGTCCCCACCCGGTCGCGGCTGGGCCCTGGGCCAGCAGTGCCCAACGTGCGGCGCACCGAGGCCGGGGCACCCGCTCGCGGCCCAGCGCCCCGCAGGGCAGCTGCCCAGTAGGGTTCACCGACCGAATCGCTTTCTCTCGGCCAGGTCATGATCCTCTGCAACCTGTTTTAGGTTTCTCACTTAAAGTTCAAATCGCCTTCCCCTCAGACTGGCGTTTGCTGTTCTCTTACACAACGCTGCAAACCTCAAGGAGGGGCCCTAACCATGACTACGCGCCAATCACAATAAAATGCAATGTAAAGAGAACTCGGGACTTGGCAGACGTTCCAGGGACCGGGCTGACTAAGAAACAGGCCATTCCGGTTCGCAGCGGACTGGTTCTCGGCTGTGGCTCCCCATCCAGAGGTGACTGAGGGAGGGGAAGGCTGTTAGGCGCTGAGAGACTCAGCACAGCCAGAAGAGCCCAGCTCGGCCTCGGCTGGGAGATGGGGGAGGGGGCCGTGACCAGGCCAAGCAGGACCTCAGCGGCCCTCTGGGGACAACTGTGTAGCAGCACCTCACAGAACCCGCAGCTGGCGCCTGTGTCAAGGGTGCTTGTGATTCTGCTTGTGATTAAGCTGCTAACAATCCTAAGAAGGGAGTTGTTTTCCCCTTCACAAACCACAAAGGGAGCAATTTTGCAGTTTCATGTTCAGGAAACCATGGATCCTATTTCCAAGAGTTCTTCAGATGCCTGAGCATGTACAGAATCTCTGGAACATTTCTTAGGGGAATAAAATGAAACCGTCTAGCTGTCTCTCACTGTCCAGCACTAGGCACTTGATACTATAACTGGGCAATAGGATCCTATGTCATCATTTTTAAAAACTTATGGTGGAACTACACATTGGCATGAAAAGATGTCCAAGACAGATAATTCAGTGAAAACAAAGCAAGTTATAAGTAGAGTGGTGCTCTACCTATAAATCAATTCTAGATGTTAAAAGGAAAAACCCTTAAACTCTTAAAACTTGGTGAGTTTACTTGAGAATTTTAAGTAAAGCAAAAACAAAGAACTGGTTAACAAATCAGCCAGCCCCCAAAACCAAATCAGGCTCAGAAACTCCAACCAAAGACAATCTGATTTATAGGAAATGGAAATGTGGTGTACAGCCAATGTCATTGATTAACTGGTTTCACAGCCTCCTGTAATTAACTAAAGCTTAGATACTGTTGTTAAACTGCATATGGATTTAGTTGGTCCAAGAGATGAGGGCCAATCACCTTTCTCCCACAAACTCTAAACACTGAAAAGACCACAAGAAACTGATTAGAGAGGGCTGTGAGATAAACAGATGCCTGAAGCTGTCAAAACATCTGTAGAGGATCCTATAGAGGATGCTGCAGCATTTCAACCAGGGTCACTTACTTGAAGCAGCACAGAAACTCCCACTGGGACTGGGAGCCCCTACAGTCCTAGCTACTCAGGAGGCTGAGGCAGGAGAAGTTCAGGCCAGCCTGGATAATACATCAAGATCAAAGGAAAAGAATGGAGAAGAGAACAGAGGGGAAGGAAAAGAAAGAAAAAGGAGAGAGAGAGAGACAGAAAGAGACAGCGAGAGACAGAAGGAGGAGAAAAGGAAGAAAGGAAAGGAAGAAAGGGAAGGGAAGGGGAGGAGAGGAGAGGAGAGGAGAGGAGAGGAGAGGAGAGGAGAGGAGAGGACCATGCGAAGTATTTACTAGGGGAAATTACCGTGGTCTGCAGTGGATGATAACACTATTGTTCTTCCTACACTGCCCATAGCAAGGAAGATAGATGCAGAATTTATATGAAGGCCTGAGTCAGTTTCTTGCAGTCATTTAGGCACCAACCAAAATACTGTCATCAGTGCCTGGAATGTTCAAGGCTCTGCCTCAGGGCACAAGAGCTCAGGAAAGAGCTAGGCATGCTGGTGCATACCTAGAATCCTAGTTCTCTGGGAAGCTGAGGAAAGAGGATCACAAATTCAAGCCCAGCCTGAGAAACTCAGAGAGACTCTGTCTCAAAATAAAAAATAAAAACATCCCTGGAGATAAAGCTCAGTGTGCAACCCTGGATTCAAATCTCCAGAAATTAATTAATTCTGGTTTCTGGAATAGGTAAAACTGGTAGGAAACTCTTCTGAGACCAAATTGATGCCTTAACAAAGTGCCTTCAGGGAGGCGGGGGGGCCTTAAAATTGAAAATGATGTAACGGTTCACATCTGTACGCTCAGCTACCCTGAAGGCTTAGGCAGAAGGATGTAAAGTTCAAGACCATCCTGAGCAACTAAGTGCCACAGTGTTTCAAATGAGAACTGAAAACTCGGGGAGTTCAGTAGCCCCCAGGTTCGATCCTCAGTACTGCACCCTTTTTTACATGTTAAGGCACAGGTATCAATCTTGATTGTTTTCCTTGGATCCCAAACACCCAAATCACAATAGTGTTATCATCCACTGCAACATCTCAAGTAAGACACACAAAATCACTGTTAATTATTATAAAGCTTGAGCTCCAAAATCACATAAAAAATGTTTAAACTCAGTGAATAGCTAAATGATACAATTTTTTAGACTTTAAATCTTCCCCCAAGCCCTTCCTCTTAGGTTCTTTCCATGACATTTAATTAATAATTGAATGACAAAAAAGTAAGACACTAGAGAAATCATTGAGGACACACAGTGATTTATTTATCATTTGTTGATAATTTATTGTAGTGATTATTTATCATTTGTTAGGGTTTCTTGAGACAGGGTTTCACTACATAGCCCAGGCTATCTATGTTGGAAACCACTATGAAATGACTGAGCAGGATTTCAAATCAACTGACTGGCTTTCTATGTCTATCTGTGATTCTGTCCTAGGACTCAGTCCCCTGCCTGGTGATGGGAGCTGATTCATAGTAAGTGAACCTCTATGAATCACTGGTCCTGGCTGAGGCCTGTAGTGGCCTGTGAGGCCAGAGGTACCTCAAAGGGCAAGATAAGGCCACAGCTGCGGACACTTGGCTCAAACATCAATTAAGTAGAAACAGACTCAGCTGCAGGCATCTCACTCCTGCTGCTTCATCCCCACCATAAATGTCATCATGGAGAGAAGATGGTTCTCCTAAGTTGACTTGATTTACTACTTGGAGAAGTCTTTGAAGTGACTCCCAAGGTCCTGCTCATTTACTGCACTTTCCTCGGCATTCCTTCGCTTTGTTTAAAAACATAATGGGCAGCCCAGAGAAGCTCTTTGTCTTAACCCCAAGAGTCAGGAATTCTCCAGAGGGTTTTGATCCTCCGGGAGCCCTAAAATCATACCACTTTTCTTTTACACCTTTGCCAGATTGGGGATCTAGGCCAGATAGATCTTAAATTTACAATCCTCCTGCCTCAACCTCCTGAGTGCTGGGATTATAGACAAGCAGGTGCTGCCACATTTAGCCACCCACAGTGACTTCTAAAATGGTCCCGTTCTAGCCATTCACTGCTGCTTAGCAAACCATCCCATAGCCTAGTGGCTTGTAAAACAACTCTCCACACCTCATATAAAGTCAGTAGAGATAGCATGACTCCAAATGGAGGATCTTATTCCAAAATAGCTCACTCACAGAAAGGAGAAGGGAAGAGAGGGTGCTTTGCAGTGAAAGTATGAAACTTGACTCAAGTTGGCTTAAATATTATTGAAATTTTTATCTATTATGTCCAAAAAAAAAAGATCTCCTTTGATGGAGGCAGTATTCTGCAGAGGCCTTAAATTTGGCAGCTCAGTGATGTTATCAGGGATGAGGCATTTCTGCATTTTTACCCTCTGGTCCCCACCACCCTTCAATCACAGGATGGCCAGCAGTAATAGGTGACATGTCAAGCCATGCATTTCTTTGTTCACATCCATTGGGAGAGACTTGTTTCTCTTTCCATTAATCCCTGAGCAAGCTTTCCAAAGCAGTTTATGCTTGCTTATCCCCAAACCAATCACTGGCCAAAGGAACAGTTGCCTTAGTTGGCTAAGACAGAGGGTTTGAAGTGGGATGCATGTTAGAAAGCTGTAGTAGACTGCATTTTTCCCAAGTGGTCATAATAATATATGCCTCCCACAAGGTCTTCTTACAATGTGACTGTCTTACAATGTCGCAGTGTGACATTCTCTGCATGGAGAGCTGGGATCTGTTTCTTCTTTCTTGAATCTTGATGAGTTCATGACTACTTCAGAAGTGATGCTGTATGATTTCTGAGAATTGATGTTAAAAGTCAATATAGCACTTTCCTGGTTCTTTCTTGGACCCTCACCACAGAACCAGGCCAGCATGCCACAGGGAAGCTCAAGCTGCCTGTGGACAGACTGTGGAAGGGGCCCAGCCTGCAGTGAATCTACAGCCATGTGAGTGAGTATTTCTTTTTGAGACAGGGTCTTGCTGTGTAGTTTAGGCTGGCTCCAAATTCACTATGTAGCCCAGGGTCTTGCCTCAGGTTCCCAAGTGCTGGAATTACAGGTGTGAGCAACCACAAAGCACCCTAACTTATTCAATGCCTTCTGAAGACAGAGAAGATTGTTGATCTAACTTGCTAATCCCAGATCCATTAAGAATAGGAGCAGGGGAGTCAGGAGCCAGAGGAAGGAGAAAACAGAGGAAATCTCACTGAATATTACACCTTCAACCAGGCACAGTGGCACACACCTACAATCCCCACAATCAAGAGGCTGAGACAGGAGGATTGCCACAAGGTCAGCCAAGGTTCCATGACAAGACTCTGTCTCAAAAAAAAAAAAAAACCAGTTACACCATCAAAAAAGACCACAAGGACTTTAATTCTTTATTAGTCACATAAAAGCACTCATGCCAGCCAAGGTCCTGATGGATTCACAGCTGAATTCTAAAAGAAATTTAGAGAAGATTTAATGTCAATACTCCTGAAACTCTTCAATGAAATCGATGAAATCGAAAGGGAAGTAATCCTCCTTAACTCATTCCTGGAGACAAGTATTATACTGATACCAAAACCAGAGAAAGACCCAACCAAAAAGAAGAACTATAGGCCAATCTCACTAATGAACATCGATGCAAAGATTCACAATAAAATACTGGCAAATAGAATGCAGCAAATCATCAAGAAAATTATGCATCATGACCAAGTGGGATTCATTCCAGGAATGCAGGGATGGTTTAACATATGCAAATCAATAAATGTAATGCACCTCATCAACAAAGCCAAAAACAAAAACCACATAGTCATCTCAATAGATGCAGAAAAAACTTTTGACAAAATCCAACACTCATTCATAATAAAAACCCTCCAGAAAATCAGAATAGATGGCCTCTACTTCAATCTGATAAAAGCTATATGTGATAAACCAACAGCCAACATCTTACTAAATGGACAAAAACTGAAAACTTTCAGTCTAAAATCAGGAACAAGACAAGGATGTCCATTATCACCATTCCCATTCATTATAGTTCGGGAAACATTAGACAAAGCAATCAGACAAGAGAGAGAAATAAAAGGAATAAAGATAGGAAAAGAAGAAATTAAATTATCACTACCTGCAGATGACATGATACTCTACATAAAAGACCCAAAAAACTCCATTAAAAGACTACTAGAGGTAATAAACAAATGCAGCAGTGTATCTGGATACAAAGTCAACGCTCAAAAATCAATAGCATTCCTGTACACAAACAAAAAAGTCACTGAGAGAGAAATAATGGAAATATCGCCTTTCAAAATAGCATCTAAAACGATGAAATGGTTAGGAATCAACCTAACCAAGAATGTAAAAGAGTTATATGCTGAAAATTATACTACTCTAAAAAAGGAGATTAAAGAGGATATTAGAAAATGGAAGGACATTCCTTGCTCTTGGTTAGGAAGAACTAACATTGTGAAAATGGCCATACTCCCAAAACTGTTATACAGATTTAATGCAATCCCAATCAAAATGGCATTAACATACCTTACAGACCAAGAGAAAACATTCCTAAAATTCATTTGGAAACAAAAGAAATCTAGAATATCAAAGGCAATTCTGGACAACAAAGGAAAGGTAGGAGGCATCTGAATTCCTGACTTGAAACTATACTACAAAGCCACAGTGATAAAATCAGCATGGTACTAGCAAAGAAATAGACCTGAGGATCAATGAAACAGATTAGAAGATGCAAACAGAACTACAAAGACACTCAGCCACCTGATATTTGACAAAGGGGCTAAATATGTCCACTGGAAGGATAGTCTCTTTAATAAATGGTATTAGAAAAATTGGCTCTCTACATGCCAAAGACTGAAACTAGACCCATGTCTATCACCATGCAATAAACTAAAGTCAAAATGGATCAAAGTTCTAAATATTAAAACAGAAACACTAAATCTGCTGGAAGACATAGTAGGTAGAAATCTTGAAGACATAGGAGTAGGCAAAGTGCTTGTGAACAAAACACAAACTGCATGGGAAGTACTTCAAAGAATCAACAACTGTGGTCTCATATTATTAAAAAGTTTTTGTGCTTCAAAAGAAATCACCAACAAAGTGAAAAGAAAACCCACATAATGGGAAAGAATTTTAGCTAGCAACCCCTCAGACAAAGCAAATATCCAAAACATATGAAGAACTGAAATACATCAAGTCCCTCAATTCACAGACTCTCTCCAGAAATGGGCATCTGAGATGAACACATATTTCTCAGCTAAAGATACACAAATGGCAAATAAATACATGAAGAAATGTTCACCATCACTGATCATTCAAGGAATGCAAATTAAAACAGCATTGATTTCATCTCATTCCAGAAAGAATGGCTGCCATCAAGAAATCAACTGATAACAAGTGTTGGCAAGGCTGTGGGGGAAAAAGAACACTGCTCCACTTTTGGTGGCTGTAGACTGGTGTATCCACTGTGGAAATCAGTATGGAGATTCCTCAAAAAACTAGGATTGGAAGTTCCATTCAATTGAGCTATTCCCCTCCTGGGTATCTTCCCAGAAAATTTGAAAAGGTCATGTCACAGCAATATATGTGCACCCATGTTTATAGAAGCACAATTTGTAGTAGCTAAATCTTGGAAACAACCAAAATGCCCATCAACTGCAGAATGGATGAAAAAGATGTGATATTTTTACACAATGGAGTATTACCCAGCTATAAAAAAGGATTATCTTGAGGCTTTTATAGGTAAATGGAGGCAACTTGAGACTATCCTCATAAATGAAATAAATCAGACTCACATTTGTAAATATCGTATTTTCTCTAGTATAAAAGTAATAATAAAAACTGAAGGAGTAATTAAGATCCAAAATATATAATAGATTTTGTAATAATGAAAGGGAAAGAAAATGCTCTAAAGGATATAACTTTATGTATGTTTAAGTGTGTAAGATAGATAACCATACTACTAAGTTTTTGTTAGTTCATCAAACAGAATAGTTTGTATGGTCATTGTTTGATTGCATTTTTTATGCTTTGATTTTGTAACTTGAACAACTACTTCTAAGATAACAATATGTAATTTATCAACTAGTGATTCCTTACTGTTATTTTTTGACTAGTCATTTCTTAGTTTTTTTTTTTT
>PVLA01013664.1:0-35497 GCA_004027455.1 Hydrochoerus hydrochaeris
TCTGACAACATGGAGAAAGCCAGACAAAAGGAGAATTCTCATGACCCAGGAAGAAACTGAGGAGAAAGAAAAAGAAAAAAAAGATGAAGAAGTGTGGATGGAGGGCTGGAGCTGGGCAAGCCCCGGTTGCTGTACTGGCACGACTTAGAGTCAGGCGACTCATGATTGAGCTGAGATCAGGGCCCTGATGAGAGCAGGGGTTGGTGAGCTCAAGACTCTTGGCAGGAGGAGGCACTGCAACAGAGAGTAGAAATGGCCAGTCCAGCTGCATGAACTTTGGTGAGTGACAGGAACTGGATTCCCCAGATCAGGAGGACCGGCTAGATGACATTTTGGAGTTGGGCAGGGCTGGCTTGAATCAAAACCTGAGGTGGCATCCATCAGTGACTCCTAGTCCAAAGAAGATTGGTGGGATCTGCTTGGGATGGGCCAGGCCCCTTGTTGAAACCCAATAGCCTGGGACAAGGCTGCTGTGAGCCAGTGGCATTACCAGGGAACATACGAACTTGCTGAAGCATAAACTGGTTGGCTGACTAAGGGGGAGGAGCTGGCTCTCAGCGTGCACCTCACAGAAAAGAAACAGATTACCTATAAAGGAAAACTCATCAAAATCGCAGCAGATTTCTCAATGCAAACCATCAAATCAAGAAGAGCTTGGAGTGAAATATTCCAAGCCCGGAAACAAAGTAACCTCCAACCCAGAATGATGTACCCTGCAAAGCTCTCTCAAAATTAATGGAGAGACAAGATATTTCCATGACAAAGAGGAACTGGGGGAGTTTGTGACCACCAATCCAACCCTTCAAAGAATAGTAAAGGACATTCTAGAGAGAGAGAAGAAAATCACCAGGGTTCCAGGAACAATGGCAGAAAGGCCTCAAAGAAAAGGGCAGACAGTGGAATGAAGGAGAAAAGTAAACAAACAACAATGACAGAAAATTAGCATAGCAGAAATAAAACAGAGAAGATTGGTTATATCGCTGTTTTATCTTGACTGATTTTATTTGAATCTGGTATGCTTGACAGTGTCGAGTCTGAGAGTAGGGGCAACTACTCTGAAGATGACAGGATTCAATAGGATACCCATTCTGGTTTGATTGTTAACTGCCTTTGAAGTCCTATAATGTCTCCAATGTTTAGATTTTTTTTAATAGTGTAATGCATTGCTAAGTTTATACTATGTTTGATGATATAGATAATTTTATTGAAAATAACAAGAGACATCATAGTAACTACCATAGATCACCTAGTATTGTGGTTTTATATGTCCTTTCCATTTCATGTTTCTCTAGGAATTTGTATTGGTGTCTTGTTTTGATTTGTTTCTCCCCCTAATACAGAAAGGCTAGGTATATGTGCAGAGACTTATACATGTGTAGAACTTATAAGTAGTTTATGAGAATGGATTATAGTTATTGTAAAGAAAAAATAAGAGAGGAAAAGAAAGTATTCTAAAGGATATAACTGCATGTATGTTTGAGTGTGTGGGATTAATAACCATGTTGCTAAAGTTTTAGTTGGATGGATGAACAAAACTGATTGCAGTCTCACTGTTAGGATGTCCACTTTGTAGGCTTTACTTTTGTACCTTGAACAACTACTTCAAAGAGGAAAATATGTAATTATCAAGTAGTGATTTCTTACTGGTTACTATTTTTGTTTTTCTGTTTTGTTTTGTTTTTGAGATGTTGTATTATTTCTACCCTCTTTCTGTTTCAAATTTTTTTCTTTAAATAAAAAAAAAAAAACTTCTAGAAAAAGAAGAGCAAGTAAAGCCCAAATTTCATGAGGGAGGAAATTGTAAAGATCACAGCAGAAAAATAACAATACAAAGTATTAATCAAATAGTTGCTTCTTTGAAAGATTTAATAAAATTGACATACCTTTAGCAAACCTTACCAAAAAATGAAAGAGAAGACTCAAAACCATGCAACTAGGAATGAAAAGGATGAAATCACAACAAATCCTGCAGAAATCTAGAAGATTATCAGTACCTACTTGGAGAAACTTTAATTAGGTGGGAAATGCAGAAAAAATGGGTAGATTCCTAGATTTGTATGAATTGCCAGAATTGAATCAACTTATTAAAATTCTGAATAAACCAATATCAATCAATGAAACTGATGTAATTAAAAACCTAGCAACAAAAAAGTCCAGCCCCAACAGATTCACTGCTGAATTCTAAAAGAGATTTGAGAAGATGTAATACTGCTACTTGTCAAAAACTTTAATGAACTTAAAAGGAAAGCAATAAAACCAAATTCATTCCAGGAAGCAAACATTACTCTGATACCAAACCAGAGTAAGAGCCATCCAAAAAACAAAACTACAGGTCAGTCCCCCCTGTGAACATAAAAATCCTCAATAAAATATGAGCAAACAGAATGCAGCAAATCATCAAGAAGATTATACACCATGACCAAGTAGGATTCATTCCAGGGATGCTACAAAGAGTTCAACATACACAAATCAATAAATGTAATATACTATATTAACAAAGCCAAGGACAAAGCTCATATGAGCATCTCAATAGATGCAAAAAAAAGTTTGACAAAGACCAGCACTCATTTGTGATAAAACTCTAGAGAAAATTATAATATGTGGTCTTTATCTAAAGGCCATCTATGACAAACCAACAGCCAACATCATACTAAATGGACAAAAACTGGAAACTTTCACTCTAAAGTCAGGACCAAGACAAAGACGTCCACTGTCACCACTCGTATTCAATATATTTCTGGAAATATTAGCCAGAAAAATTATACAAGAGAACAAAATAAAAGAAATAAAGATAGGAAAGGAAGAATTTATATTACCATTATTTGCGGATGGCGTGATACTCTACATAGAAGACCCCAGAAACTCTACCAAAAGACTTCTAGATTTAATAACCAGATTCATAGTGTAGCTGGAGAAAATGTCAACACTAAAATTACAATTAATTTTCTGTACACAACAAACTCACTGAGAGAAATTAGGCAAACAACACCTTTCACAATAGCATTCAAAACCAGGTGTAGTGGTGCATGTCTGTAATCCCAGCACTTGGGAGGCTATGGCAGGAATATTTTTGTGAGTTCAATACCAGCCTGGGTTGCAATGTGAACTCAAATGTAGCCTGAACTGCATAGTGAGACCCTGTCTCAAAAAAAATTTTTTTAAAAAGCATCAAAAAAAAACCCACATAGGAATCAATCTAACAAAGAAAATAAAAGACCTCTTCATTGAAAACTACTGCCCTCTGAAAAATTATTTTGAAGACAATATCAGAAAATGGGAAGATATCCCTTGTTCTTGGATAGGGAGAACCAATATAGTGAAAATGGCATACTTCCAAAATTGCTATATAGATTTAATGCAATTCCAATCAAAATTACAATAGCATATCTCACAAAATAAGAGAAAATCATCCTAAAATTCATTTGGGACCAGAAGAGATCTAGAATAGCAAGGCAATTGTGGGTAACAAAGCCAAAACTGGGGGCATCACAATCCCTGACTTGAAACTGTACTACAAAGTTACCATGATAAAAGCAGTGTGGTACTGGCAAAAAAAAGAAAGAAACAAACAAACCCAGACCAGAGGGCCAGTGGAACAAATTACAATATGTGGAAACAACTCCAGACATACTGAGCCGCCTTATCTTTGACAAAGGAGCCAAATGCTTTCACTGAAAGGAAGATAGCCTCTTTAATAAAGAGGAAAAACTGCATTTCCACATGACAAAGAGTAAAATAGAACTATATCTTTCACCATAAATGCAACTAAAATTGAAATGCATCAAGGATCTAAATATTAAAACAGAAACATTAAATCTGCTGGATGTTATAACAGAAATCTTGAAGACATTGGCATATGACTTCATGAACAAAACTTTAGTTGCACAGGAACTATCACAAAGAATCAACAATTGGGGTCTCATCTTATAAAAAATGTTTTGGACAACAAAAAAACTACCAACAGAATGAAGACACAACCCATAAAATGAGAAAAAAAAATTGCCAGCTGCTTCTCAAAGGACTAATATCCAGACCATAGGAAAAACTTAAAAAACTCAGACCCCTCCACAAATTTAAAGACCCAATCCAAAAATAAACTTGTGAAATTAATACATTTCCCAGATAAGTAAATGTAGCAAATAAATATATGAAAAAAAACATTCAGCATCACTGGTCATTCAAGAGATGCAAATTAAAACCATGCTGAGATTCCATCTTACTCCAGAAAGCCTGGCTATTATCAAGAAATCAACCAATAACAAATGCCGTAGGAGTTGCAAGAAAAAAGGAACACTTCTCCACTTTTGGTGGGAGTATAGACTGGTGCAACTACTGTGGAAGTCAGCGTGAAGATTCCTCAAAAAACTAGGAATAGAGGTCCCATTAAACCATCCAGTCCCCTTCTAGGTATATTCTAAAAAGAATTAAAAGCATCATACAACAGCAATATAGGCACACTTATGTATACAGTTGCACAGCTTATAATAGCTACATTTTTGGAACCACCCAAATGCCCATCAACTGATGAAAGGATAAAGAAGATGTGGTTTTTTTATGCAGTGGAGTATTACTCAGCCAAAAAGAAGGATTATCTTGAGACATTTCTAGGTATATGGATATAGCTTAAGAACATACTTTTAAGTGGAATAAATCAGACACACATGTGTAAATGCTGAATAGTTTCTGTGATGTGAGAAACCTAAAGTGTAAATAAGGATAAAAATTTATCATACATATTGTGAAATAGGAATAAAATATTCAAATGAGAAGGGAAACTAGGGAGGGGGAGAGGAAAGAGAAGGAAGGGAAGGGATTTAGCTAGTGGCATAAGTGACTGCCTGGCAAGTGTGAGGTTGTGAGTTCAATCCCCAATCCACAGTACAAAGAAAAAAAAAAAGGAGGCAAGAGAAGACAAGATGGCCAATTAGTGAGCAACAAAATACAAAGCCTCCCGGGAGAAACAACTCATTTGCCACAATAAAACACCCTGGAGAGACCCAGACAGAGGGAGATAGATCCTCTTGACACAGTAAGAAATTAAAATGTGAAAAAGCTTGTCAAATACTTTGGGACAAAAATTGAAACAGCTAAAAATTACAGGACACAGTGTTTTTGTTTGTGGCGACCCGCCAAGTTTGCAAAGGCCTGAATCTGCACCGGCCAGCAGAGCCGCCCAAACTCATTCCCAGCACCACTCACAGGAAGCATAGTAGCGCTAAAGTCAGGGGTTGGTGAGCCCAATGGAGAGCGGAGCCAGTGAAGCGACCTTCATTAATCCACAGTCAGTGCTCGGAATGAGACCCTCCACACACACGGGAAGGGTGTGACCAAATTGGGCAACATGTTGGAATCAGACAGGAGCAGCCTGAATTGGGAGCGACAGTGACTTCATTTGGTTCCTCCCTCCCAAAAGCAGATTCATGGGATTTGCTTGGACTGGGCCATGCCCCTGGCCGGGACCTAATGAGCTGTCCCAAATCTATTCCCTGCACCTAGCACGCACTGACCAGGTGAAGGCACCTGAAGTTTGGCTGGCCTGGTGGGGAGGGGCAGGCAAACACAGACACTGCTTACACCTCAGTGACAAGAGCAGGCAGGAAAGGGCAGAATTCCCTGGCCAGCATGCTTTGGAGGAAACGCTGCCAACAGCAAAGGGGGCTGGGACCTTCACTGTAACCTGTGTGGAGGAAGCCAAGACCATGACAGGAGAGAAAGGCAGGAGGAGGCCCCAACCCAGAACCCTGAGATCCCTGATCCAGAAGAGGGAAAAACAAGGGAGTCTGAGGGTGGCAAACACACATCAGACATGGCTTCAATGGACATTAAGAGATATCTTCGGGACCTTGTAGATGAGCTCAAAACTGAAATATTAAATCAGGTTAAGCAAGATATGAGTAGAGTAATAAAAGAAATGCTCTCAGGAAGCATCTCTCAGGATGGTACAGATGGAAGAAGGGAGGAACACAAAAAAAGGAGAGAAACATTTGATAAAGAATATAAAGAAAGTATAGAATACATGAAGCAGATTTAAAGAGACTACCAGGAAATTAAAACTCCATTGAAAGCTGGCAAAACTCCTTAAAAGAAACTAAGGATAGACTTTCAATACTTAAAGACAAGTTTGCAATGTGTGATTATGAAAGGAAAGATCTCTTAAAAACAACAAGGAAACAGGCAGTAACAATACAAAGGCTAGAAGATGACAAGAGAATCTACAATTTAAGAATAAGAAACATGAATTAAGAAGCAGGAATACATACAGGTGAATTACAAAGGCTATTCACGGAAATAATTAAGGAAAACTTCCCAAGCATGGGAAAAGAAAATGACAGTTGTGTGAGGCATACAGAACTCCAGCCACCTATAACCAAAACAGATCTACACCCAGACATATAATAATCAAGATATCAGAAATTCAATATAAAAACAGAATATTAAAAGCCATCAGAGAAAAGAAACAGATTACCTATAAAGGTAAGCCCATCATAATCATGGCTGACTTCTCAACACAGACCATCAGATCAAGAAGAGCTTGGAGTGAAGCATTCCAAGCCCTAAAAGAAAATAACCTCCAGCCCAGATTGATGTATCCTGCAAAACTGTCTCTAGAAATTAATGGAGAAACAAGTTGCTTCCATGATAAAGAGGAATGGGGGAGTTTGTGACCACCAATCCAACCCTATAGAGAATACTGAAGGACATTCTAGAGAGAGAGAAAAAAAATACCAGGATTTTAGGAACAGTGGCAGAAAGGTCTCAATGAGTGGGGCAGGCAGTAGGATGAAAGAGAAAACTAGACAAACAAAGGCAAAAAAAATAGCATAGCAGAAATGAGGCAGAGAAGGATAACTAGAATTTCTAACATAGATGGCCTTGATACCCTATATTGTTAATAGTGCACCAGGATTTAAAACCAACATTACTCACACTACTCTGCTTAGATGTATTATATTCTGTTCCAGTCATTTTACCTGTACTAGATTTGAGGGCACAGACAGCAATCCCAAAAATAACAGGATATATTATGGTAATAATCATCCTTAATTTCCTATTAACTTAATCTAAATCTATGTAAAACCTACACTGTTTTACCATGACTGATTATAATCGAATATGGTTTGTTGGAAAACTGTTTTGTATTGATAGATTTTATTCAAAGCTGTTATGATTGATAGTATCAAGTCTGAGAGTATAGGCAACTGCACTTAAGATGACAAGATCCACTAGAATATTCACTCTGGTTTGATTATTACCTGCCTTTGAACTTTTATACTGTCTACAATGTTTTATTTTTACTAATATTGTTATTTACTGCTTTACTCAATTGTACTGCTATATTCAATTATGCCTGATGATATAGACATTCTATGGAAGATAATAAGAAACAACACAGTAATCATTGTAGATCACCTTGTACTGTGGTTTTATACGACTTTTTGGTTTCGTGTTTTTATAGGAATTTGTTTTGTTTTGTTTTGTTTTGTTTTGCTAAGTTTTGTTTTCCCCTCTAATACAGAACGGATAGAAATACACATGTAGAGATTCATGCATGTGTAGCTGTTTACACTCTCACTGTTTGACTATCTACTTTGTATGCTTTAATTTTATAACTTGAACAACTATTTCTAAGAGGACAATATGTAATTTATTAACTAGTGATTTCTTATTGTTTATCTTTTTTTTGAAATTCTATATTATCTCTACCCTTTACATGCTTTTGTTTCTCTTTAAATTAAAGAAAAAAGGAAGGGAAATGAAAAAATGAGAAAAGAATGAAAAAATGGAAATAAAACTTGTAAATAAGAAGGGGAAGTGGTATTGAAGGGAGAGTAGGGAAATGGGGGAAACAAGAATCAAGTTATATCATGTATAGGTACAAATTCCCTGTGATAGATGTGATCATTATGTATACCTAAATGTACCAATAAATTTAATTAATTTTTAAAAAAAATATCCAGAGCTGGGGATGTAGCTCAGTTTTAGATTGCTTTCTAAGAGTAATCAAGGCCCTGAATTTAATCCCCAGCACCACAAATAAATAAATAAACAAAGGAGCTGGGGATTTAGCTCAGTGGCATAAGCACCTGCCTTGTAAGCACGCAGTCATGAGTTCAATCCCCAATACCAAAATAAATAAATGTTAATAAAATAAAAATAATGCAAGCATAATTTGCTTTGTTCAAAATCAGGGTTAAATTATTTAGACTTTCTGAACTTACTACACTAGTTTTATCAATTAACATTGTTTTCATAACTATATATATATATATATATATATATATATATATATAAAATGTATGAGAACAAGTGCATGGAATGATAACAAAATTTTTCTATGGTTTGATTTTATGAAATTGAGTAGAGGAGGTGGGAGATTGAGCCCAGAACCTACATACTGAGCTACATTCCCAGCCCTTTAATTTTGTTTTTGAGACAGGGTTCACTCAGTGATTAAGTTGCATAGGCTGGGTTTGAATTTACAATTCTCCTACCTCAGTCTCCCAGAGTGCTGGGGTTACAAATGTACACCACCACACTCTGCCTATGAAATTCTTAAATTGCTGCAAATCATAATATTTAATGTGCTAGGTAAAACTGAAATTTCAAGATTTTAACTTTAATACCTTAGATAAAAAGACTAAGTTAATTAATAACCTTTGGACAAATTAGAAACTGCCAGTTTGTAAGTAAAAAATAGATAAAACACTGGTCACTCAACATAATTTTTTTATTATTTATTTCCTAGAGTGGCACTATTCTTATCAAGCATATATTTAGGAAATGTACAGAGTACTACTAGAATCCTAAAATCCACAATTATCAAAGATCTCAGAAACCCCTTGAATATCTGTGACCTAAGGTATTGCCATTATCCTTGATGGCAATAAGTTGTGTTCCCTCTGAGAGGCACAAATTACCTCTTTCTGAGTTAATAAGGAAAGTACAATCTTTACAATCCTAAACTCTACCCTATGATGAGCTACTATGGCTAATTTCTGCAGACACTACCTCTAGTTTTATCCACAACAGATACAAACTGCATTTTCCAAACACCCCACTTGGGCCAGGGATGTGGCTTAGTGGTAGAGTGCTGCCAAGCATTCTCAGGGCTCCATTCACAGCATTTAAAAAAAACTGGGAATTCTTAGGAACTCCCCAGAAACTGATGGCTGAGAAGTGAACAGCTTTAGCCTGAGGTGAATTTTTCTGATTCTTCAGCATGTTTTTTCATTCCCTTTAGCATTCACTTTCTACTCTGTAGTAACCAAATAAAAGCCTTCTGTGTATGTTCTTTCTTTCTTCACCTGCTGGCTTTTGATCTCTGATAGTCTTCCACATTTAAGAAATACAAATAGGTTTTGCCTCAGACCATATATATTGTTCTGAATGTGTTTGGTGACTAAAAACATCTCATTATCTGTTCCTTAAACATTTTAGAAGATAATTCTTCACATGGAGGCCCCTTCTGGTTGTTAAGTTCTTCGAATCATTAATTCCAAATTTGGTTTATATAAAATTGTGTCAGGGCTGACAGTGTAGCTCAGTGATAGTGTGCTTACCTGGCAAATATGAGGCCCTGGGTTCAGTCTCTAATATTACACACACAGACATACACACACACACACACACACACACACACACACACATAGGGCCCTGACATCTAGAAACTGTTGCAGAAGCTCAAGAAAGGATTTGGTGTTCTGGATAACATCAACATCATACAGTGCTACTCTGTGACAGTAAGGGATCAAAGCAAAAATAAGACTTATTATCCAAATCACAAAAATGATCAAGCAGCACTCTATCCTGGATTATACAGTGAGTGCTGATTCTTTATGATCACAATATTCTCCTTGCCATTTAGATAAGAAGTAAAATACCCAATCATAGAATTAAGTCCTGATAATATCCAGCCCGTGGACTCTCCCCCCTAAATCACTGAATAAAAGGCCAAATCCTGTGATAAACTCTCGCAAAAACCCTGTTACTGCGGTTACAACAGCAAACAGAAACAACAAAGACATCACCCAGCATTTCGAGGCAGATTTACTTAATGTTGGGGGGTGCTGACCTCAAGAAAAAAATGTTGGGCCCTGAAATCTCAGGGAAGGAGATTTTTATGGGGTTTGCAAAGTATTCAGCTGTCATTGATTGGTTCTTACAATATGCATTATAGTGACCAACTGTTTCTAAGAATAAGAAATAACAGGAACTGTAACAGGAACTGTTAAATGAACAACTAATAGAGACTGAAATATACTGGCTGGTGGGGGGCATTTTCTGCTACACGATGTCCTATGGTTTCCCAGGATATGTATCTTCCTTACTCTTTGCAAGGAGTAAGTGAACACAGATTTGTTTGATTAGAGCTGATCTTTAAGTGAAAAGCATTTAAATTGCAATCACATTTTCAGTTGAAGACTTAGCCTCAGAGTGCTTATAACAGCAGGAAAGACAGACAAATCAACAGTGGTCAGTGAGTGACATGAGTAAAGTGTAAAGACAAGATACTGAAAGAGCAATAAATAGGTCAGAGAGCCAGGTGGGTCAGTGAAGGCATCCTGGAGGAGGGGACACTCAGCTTAACCATTAGCCCAGTGCAGAGATAGGAACTGGGTTAAAGGCAAGAAACCAAGTATGTAACTAAAACGTGGCAGAGGGACTGCCAGCAAGTCTGAAGGGTTTTGTATTCTCTTGGGTGGATTACAAAATGGTATGATTAAATTGTATTCTATAAAGCATCAGTAACTGATATTGTGATCAAAGTTAAACCAACATCCTTTCCCTCCAGATGCTAAGGATACACCATAACTTTTATAGTATTGCCAAAAGATATAACCCGAATTAACTATAAGGGGAAAAATATCACATAATCTCAAATGAAAAGATGTTTTGCCTTTTGAACTCCAGAAATGCCAATGTCATGAAACAGAAAAGCTGAGGAACTGTTTCAGATGGAAGGGGATTAAATAAAACCAAATTCAATGTTTACCCTAGGCTATATTTGAGGATGAAATACTTTTCTTCCCTCATGATATAGGGATTTCTGTAAAAAGACTGTGTTAGCTTTCCATCACAACTTTCTGTTTTAGTCAGTTTTCCATTACTGTGGCAAAATAAATGAGATAACAACTTTAAAAAAGAAATACTTTTCTCCCTCTTATTATGGACATTAATGGAATAATTGGAAAAACTCAATTAGATAATACTGTGTTTATATTTACTGACTAATTTTGATTATTGTGCTATGGTTGTGTGACAAGGTGCTTGTTATCTGGAAATACACACCAAAGTATTTAGAGGTAAATGAGCATCATGTTGGAAATGTACTCTCAAACTGTTCAGGGAAAATTTATCTATAATATATATTTTAATATAATATATACTTATATATAAATGTAATATAATATAGGGTAGCTTGGTGCAGACACATACCTGTAGTCCTCAGGAAGATGAGGCAGGAGGATTGATTGAGTGCACAAGTTCAAGGACAGGGACACTTCTGTGATCTAGTGATTATCTGGTCTTGAGTTAAGAAATAAGACATTTGATGAAGTGTCTGGTTTATTGCATAATCAATTTGTGGCCCCATGGTCCCATTTACAAAGATAGAACAGGAAGTTTGTGGATGAGATGATTGGCTTTGGGCAATTTCTTAGAGCTGCTGAGGAGAGGGGTTGATCTCCAGGCCTGTGTCTTGGGAGAGATCCAGGCTTTAATACAGGTTACTGAGGGTATCATTAGCATTGAAGAGGCAGAAGAAGCCATGAGATAGGAAGAGACTCTTTAGAAAGACAGCATAGCAAAACACCAGAAATCTCCAACTTCTAGGGATTTCATCCTACTTTCTTTACCCCATCCAAGAAAGTGGGCCATGGTAGTATATGACAGTAATCTCAGCACTATGATAGGATAAAGTAGGAAAATCACAATTTCAATCCCAGCCAGGGAAAATTGGCAATTTAGTGAGATCCTACCTCAAAAAAAAATTGAAGAAGGGCTAAGGATGTAGCTCAGTGTGAAGGATTTCACACTGGGTTCAATTTTCAGTACTACAAAAAGGAAGGAAAGAAAGAAGGAACGAAGGAACAAAGGGAGGGAAGGAAAGGAAGTAGGGAAAAGAAGCAAGATACTAACATATGAAGGAAGAAAGAAAAAAAGCTTTCTTCAGATTCTTATGTCTCCACTGATGGCTTAGGCTATTTGCATCTTTTTGTTTCAGCTGAATGTGTTACTGTGCAGGGGCAGGGTCCCAGGAGGAGGTGGTTCCTACTGAGATAAGGAAAGAAAGGAAAATTAAGATGCAGGTTCACCTTAGAATTAATTCTGTCCATAGAATTAAGGCGCAGGTTTGAGGACTCCTGTCATGGAAAAAATTTCAGGACTGGTCGGTAGGAGGTACAGAAAGGAGTAGGCAGAAATTTAAAAGTATACACTCACAGTGTGGGCCTTCAAGGTTGGAAGAGGATAAACCACCTTATAATCTCGAGGTGGACATTTTGTGGGGCCTTGGGAATATCTTCAACATGGGTGACCTTTGATCTGTTTTCCTACTATCTGTGTAGTTCTCCATCTGTCAGTCTACACTAGAATACAAACTATTTATGTCTTTGAAGTTGACATGCTGCCCACTAACATTGTTGCTTCCTTAAGGATGGAGGTCTGTGGAATGAAGTGCAATTTACAGGTGAAAAGCAAAGGCCCAGAGCCCATTTTTCAGCTGTATTATGTCTTTAAGACCCTTAAGATTGTTTTGTTAAGTTTTTTGAGGCAGGGTTTCACTATGCAGTTCAGGCTGGCCTCAAACTCAGGTGATCCTTCTGCCTCAGCCTCCTGAGCACTGAGATTACAAGTGTGCACCACCATGCTCAGCAGTATAGTTTCTCTTAAAAGTGCAATTTTGGGCTAGGGATTTAGTCCAGTGGCACAGCGCCTGCCTGGCAAACACAAGGTCCTGAGTTCGGCTCCCAGTGCCAAAAAATGGTAGAACTTTAAGGCCAGGTGCAGTGGCTCACACTTGTAGTCCCAGCACTCAGGAGGCTGAGGCAAGAGGATCAACTCAGTTTGAGGCCAGCCTAAACTGCATAATGAAACCCTACCTCAAAAAGACAAAAAAGAGAATGATTTTAAAATTCTGATTTTGATTTTCCTTGTCAGTTTTTTACCTATCATTTTTTCAATCCTACCTCAGGCTTGGGAGGTCTGTTCACATTGTACATTTGTATTTTTCTACCTGTAAATAGGAAAATGGGAGCATAATTGTCTTAAGTACCTCCCAGGGTCAACAGAAAAATCAGTGAGGCTCTAAGTACTTGTTCTTGTAAATTACTATCTTTAAGCTTTGAGCTGACCATAGGTACACTGTATGTAGCTCACTAGTAGAGCACTTGCCTAGCATGTGGAACACAGTGGATTTTACCTCCAAAAATACAAAAAAAGTTGATCTGAGGTTGCACCAACCATTTTCCAATTTGCTTTGAATTTTTTGATGTTGATTTATAGCCTTTCCTCTTGGGTGAATTAATTTTTTTTCCAAATCCTTTTTATTTTAAATAAAAGAAAAAAACTAAAACAAAATTTCAAAACATGTCAATTAGGGGGCAACAGTGGTACACACTGAGCATTGTCATCCCCAAATCTGGTAAATTAAAATTTATGTCAAATTGATGATGATTTGAGAGTAGTAAGGGTTTTTTTAGGACAGTCCAGATAGCAGGAAATGGGATACTTGACTGAAATAATGAGGTAATGTACCAATCTCAAGCATAGAACTGTTTTTTGACAGTATATACACCCCTACAATGCAAGTCTCTTAAGTGTTGAGAGACCATTCTCATTGCAGCACAAGTTCCCCTTACTCCCCTTGGGAGTTAATCCCTGCTGCTATCCCCCTAGGACAAGCACCATTCTGTCTGACTCCCTTTAAAAATTTGTTTTAGGGACTGGGGCTGTAGTATTCTTGTGAGACCCTATGTTCCATCTCAGCACTGCAGAAGAAAATTTTAATCTTTTAAATTTGTAGGTTGCTTAGAGTAAGTATAGATAGATTCAGGTGGCAGAATTAAGCCTACACTTGGGCTCTTCATGGGGAATGTGAAGCTGAGGATTGCTCAGGATCGCTTTTTTTTCCCCATGTGATTTTACAATCAAATCAAGTACACTCTTTTCTCTTCCGCACCAAAAACATTTTGCAAGAGTTGGGTTCCAACCATCAGTGTCTTACCGACCAGGTAAAGGGAAGATTGGTTTAATCGCTTTGTTCTTTCCTTTTTAAATCTGTTTGTGTTTAATCAGACCTGTTCCAATCTGTTAGGCATTTTAATAACTTTTGTTTGTTTAACTAAAAGATAAAGGTTAAATATCCTAGTTCAAACTCCAAAGTTTAGTTTCATTATGTCCCCACCTCTCCATTCTCACTCAGTCCCACTCCCGCCCCTCCCCCACCCCGTTCTTGCCTGGCCCGGTTTTGCAGGAATTTTTACCATGCTTCAGGAACAGAGGGGTACAGCGTTGGCCTTTGCAGGACGAGCAAGCCGCGTCCCCAGCCTGCTGCCAACCACCTGCCCAGCAACTTTTTCCAGGAAATTTCCCCTCCCTTGCATTGTTTGTACCTGACTGTGCAGCCACTAGAGAAGTCTCCGGCCTGGTGAGTGCCCTGGTCTGGCCAGATTCCCCTCAATCCCACCCTCGCGAAAGCCCAAGCGAGGGTAGAGCGAGACCAAATCAGCCCAGTCTCTCAACCAGGGGCATCCAGGAGGGCGACTGCCCTGTGCCCACCCTAGGACCTGTGCTGAGCTCATCTGGGCTGGTCTGGGCACCCAGAGCAGAGGCCCGACCTAGGGATGAGACTGGCTTAGCCTCCAGCTTCCCAGTGCCTTGCCATTGAGGTGGCTGATGCAGTCACCTTGGCTGCAGCATCAGCTGGGCAGGTGAAAGACCCAGATTATGTGAAGATGGTTCACCTGCACAGCACCGACCCAAGCCACCTCTCTCCTCTCCCAACCACCCTTTTGCAGCCAGGGCCTGGTGCAGAAATGGTGCATTTGGTAGCTTTTGACTTGCGTGATAGAGGCAGAGCAGTGGGGTTAAAAGTCACCACTAAATGTGGAGCTTCTGATCTTGGGTCTTATCTAACATTGATAACATGAAAGCCTTTGGAGTCTGAGCCAATTTTTAACATCCAATAAAAGTTCCAAATGCAATGAGGCTAGCAGTCAGTATTTGAAACAACTTTGACATAAGTGCAGGTTTTTTTAAAGTGTAGTTTACTGAGGGAATGGGGTGGGGTATGAGGCAATCTCTCACTGTATACAAGTTAGCCTTGAACTGCTTATATAGCCCAGACTATTTAAAGAATATTAAAACAAAGATCATTTTCTTCCCTTTTCTCCTATTCATTTGTCCATCCATATGTGGGACCACTTGGTTAAAGCAGATAGACACCCAGCTAAAGCCCACAGGTGCCAGTAATTTTTACCCACTGGAAATCTGCCTATTGTAGACTGGGGATTTAGCTCACTGGCATAAGTGCCTGCTTGGCAAGCATGAGGTTGTGAGTTTGATCCCTGGTACTGAGAGAGAGAGAGAGAGAGAGAGAGAGAGAGAGAGAGAGAGAGAAAGAGAGATTAAAAGCAGAGCAGGACAAAACAAAGGATGCTGCCTGACTCCCACATGGCATTCTTATCTGATCAGTTTTGCTTTTTCTATTTCTTTCAATTTATTGATGACAGTCTGACCTAAAGTTCCACAACAGAATGTTCCTTACTTGTAGAGTTCAAGATTCCTTGCCATAGTGGCACCATGCCTTCTCAGGGAGCAAGAGGAGTGGTCAGTTCTTCCTGTGTTGCCTAGCAGGTGTCCTTTTCTCTATTCCTTCCATAGTCTGAATCTGAAAATGGACAGGGCAGTTGCGGGGGAGGGATGCTAGGGATGGAACCCAAGGGCTCAAGCATGCTAAGCATGTGTTTTGCTGCAGAGCAAACCCCCATCTCCTGGATGTTAGTTCTACTTTAGTGCATTGTTACTGGTAAACAGATTTCTAAAAATACAGATCAGGAAGGTCCTGGCCTCCAAAGGGATCAATAGCACCGACAGTTGGAGGAAGAGAGGACAGCAGGAGAAGGTGACCTGTAGACACCCAAAGAGGCCACCAATGAGGGAGCTGCCCACCCACTGACCATCCTTTGGGGCCAGGGTGCTGCCATAAAGAGCAGCCTTGCACTCTCCAAACAGCTCTCTGATGGTCACCAGCACCAAGGTGTGGGTACCAGAGTATCACTCTTCTTTTATAAAGACAACTTGAAAAAAAAACCCCTCATTGGTAAGTTTATTGAAAATGTCTCCTGTTATCTCCTATCAGCTATTTCTTCCTCCTCCTACATGTCTCCTCCTGTGACACTGCTGATCTTATTCTGACTATGGGAAAGTAAGCCTAGCTTTTCCAGTTCTGATCAAACACAGCTATACTTCTGAGAGGTTGTGAGTTGGGTTCCAGACTACTGTGATAAAGCAAATTTCATAAGAAAATAATGCCCAAATTTTTTAGTTTCCCAGTGCATAGAATACTTGTGATCGATACTACACAGTGGTTGATTAAGTGCCCAAAAGCATTATGTTTTAAAATGTACAGACCTTAATTTTTTTTTGTCTTTTTGAGACAGGGTCTCACTGTGCAGTTCAGGCTGACCTTGGGCTCACTTTGTAGCCCAGACTGGTCTCGAACTTGCAACGGAACGATCCGCCTGCCTCAGCCTCGCAAGTGCTGGGATTACAGGAGTGCGCCACCACGCCCGGCACAGATCTTAACTTTAAAAATACTTTATTGTGGTGTGTAGTGGCACATGCCTGTAATCCCAGCACTCAGGAGACTGAGGCAGGAGGGTCACTCAATTTGAGGCCAGCCTGGGACTACATGGTGACACCTTGTCTTAAAAAGCAAAACAAAAATTCTTCATTGCTAAAAAAACTACTAAGGATCACCTGAGCTGTTGGTAAAATGGTGCTTATAGATTTGTTCAATGCAGGGTTGTCACAAACATTTGATTTGTAAAAAATACACCAGCTGCAAAGCACCATAAAATAAAGTATGCCTGAGATTTTTATGAACGTCTCAAGCCAGGTATGGTGCCGAATTGGCTCGAAGCAATTACGTTTCACTTGATCTGTGTTATATTCAGTAGGTTGCTGCCTGACAATGTCTTCCATTAAAATTGAGTGTGTCTTGCCTGAGAACTGCCGGTGTGGCGAGTCTCCAGTATGGGAGGAAGCATCCAACTCTCTGCTCTTCGTAGATATTCCTGCAAAACGGGTTTGCCGATGGAATTCACTCAGCAAGCAAGTACAGCGAGTAACTGTGGGTAAGGATGAAGTCCCAGCTCACTTCTTTGCAGCCAGGCATCTTTTCCCAGGAGAAGATCAGTCATCATGTCCGTCCTTCCCCTGGGCCCTTCATTTTGAAGCACATTGAATATGCTTTAAGACCTTTTGGCTTGTCATGCTGTCTGTGTCACACTCCATGTCTTCCCACTTTGACCCAGGAGTAAATGTTGGGTCATCATCAGTACTTTCCTCATCCTCTTCCAGTGAGTGGCAACACTCCCAATATCTATCTGTCCTTGACACTGTCACATGTGAAATTTGAACACTAGGTTAATGACACAGCAAAGGCTAACGCCTCGCCTCGGGTCAAGCTAAGACCTTAACTTAAAGAAAAATAAATAACAAGTTGATCTCTTCTTTGCATGTGAAAAGGTCTTTGCATGTGAAGAGATCAGAGAGCATATAGCTCAATGGTAGAATACTTGCTTAGCATAGTTACGTCCCTAGCACTGGGGGTGGGGAGGAGTATCAACCAGGTCTATCTTTGTTCACTACACAAAGCGTGCATTTCAGTGTGATTCAATTTAGGGCTCTGTAGGTTCCAGAGGAGGAATCTATTGTTTTCTATGGCTCAAGGCTATGGGCTGACTTGATTAGTGATAGAGAAAGAAGTTTCTTTTTTCTTGTGTTCATGGGAATGAGATATCAGGAATTCCTGTAACCTTGAGAATACACAGGAATTCCTGGTATCTCTTCCCATGAATCTAATTATCCACAATCAATTTCTATTCATATTCATATTCATTCTCTCTCTCTCTGTCTCCCTCTTTCTCTGTGTGTGTGTGTGTGTGTGTGTGTGTGTGTGTGTGTGTGTGTTCCAAGCTGGCTCAGAAGTTGCTATATAGCAGCCCAGGGTGCCCTTGAACTCTCCTTCCTTATCCCTCAGCCACCCTATACCAGCAGCTGCTGTAGCTCCACTCCTCCATCTCTCCCACAAGCCTGGGAGCATTTAGAAGAGTTGGATTCATCTTGTTGCCTAGGACAGTGCACAGAGTTGACACTCAATAAACATACAAGGTTATGAAGCTTTTCTTATTCAACAGAAGAAAAAGCTCACTCTCGTCAAAATTGCTGGGTTTCTTCTCTAAAAGAAGTCAGGTGATAGTATGGCCTCAGTGTGCCCCTGGACTGCTTGCCACCTTCTGACAACTGCTTTCGCCTCTACAGATGCCCCAGTCAGCTCAGTGGCCCTTCGCCAATCAGGAGGCTATGTTGCCACCATTGGAACAAAGTTCTGTGCTTTGAACTGGGAAGATCAGTCAGTAGTAGTCCTGGGTGAGGTGGATCAAGATAAGAAAAAAAATCGATTCAATGATGGAAAAGTGGATCCTGCTGGGAGATACTTTGCTGGTATGATTTCTTTTTAGCCCCTCCTTTGTTCAATTTTGCAAGAAACACTATGATTTAGAAACTTCTGACTGTTACAGTGATCAAAGTGTTATTCAAATGGGTTTTGGGTTCTTTTACGTTTTTCCCCTTTTTAAAATTAATTTAGTTTATTGGTACATTTTAGGAATACATAATGGTCATGCTCATCATAGAGAATTTATACTTGTATGTGATATATCTTGATTCTTTTTCCCTCATTCCCCTCCCCTTTCTTCAACCCCTCTTCCCCTCCTTGTTTACAAAAGCTTTGTTTCCATTTTTCCTTTTCTCATTTTTTTCTTTGCCCTTCCTTCCTTTCCCCTTCCTCCTTCTCTAGTTCCCCTTCACATTTGAATATTTTCTTCCAATTTCACAGTATCTATTATACATTTTGGTCCTTACTTATACTTTCAATTTCTCACACCAGAGAAACAATGTAATATTTATACATGTGTTCAGTTTATTATTTCACTTAAGTGTATGGTCTCAAGGTGTATCCATTTACCTAGAAATGTCTCAAATTTATCCTTCTTTGTGGCTGATAAAATGAACAGCTGAAATGAATAGACAGTTCTCAGATGAAGAAGTACAAATGGTAAATAAATATATGAAAAATGTTCAACATCACTGGTCATTTGGTAAATGGTAAATCATCTCACTCCAGAAAGAATGAATTTATTATCAATAAATCAATTAATAACAAATGCTGGAGAAACTGTGGGGGAAAAGGGACCCTTCTCTACTAGTGGTGGGAGTATGGACTGGTGTAACCATTGTGGAAATCAGTGTGGAGATTCCACAGAAATACAGGTTCCATTTGTCCCAGCTATTCCCCTTTGGGATATTTTCTCAAAAGAATTAAAAGCATCATACCACAGCTATATGTACACACCCATGTGTATAGCAGCACAGTTTGTAATAACAGTCCTGGAAACAGCCCAAATGCCCATCAACTGATGAATGGATAAAGAAAATGTGGACTTTTGGTATTCATTTTCTTTTGCTTTGCTGGAGTTTGAACCTAGGACCTCATGGATGCTAGGCAAGCATTCAAGGCCTTAGTTATACTCTCAACTGTTTTCTTTTATTATTGCCTGACTAACTTATACTACTAAAGAAAATCCTATCAGAAAGTCTTCCTAGATATTCTTTTCAATTTCTGTCTCTAGCAGAAACTAAAATCTATATGGTGTTTTTGTGGCTTAAATGAGTTGCAAATACAGAAATTTTATTGTTTAAATTGGAATTTCTTTTGTTGCTGTTGTGTGCTGGGAGTGGAACCCAGGGCTTTGTGAATGTCAACCAAGTACTCTACACTGAGCTATATCCCCATCTCCCCTAAACTGAAAATAATTTTAAATTTGCAGAAAAGATGAGAATAGTACAACCATCATCCATATACCTATTGTCACCTGTTGTTAACATTTTGTTCCCCTAGCTTTAACATTTGTTTATGTCCAAACATAATTTTCCCTGGAGGAACCAAGACGAGAATAGGCTGCATATATATGTGTGCCTCTACCCCTGGAATACTCCAGGGTGAGTTTCCCAAGAAAAATGACACATTCTTACATGGTCACAGTGCAGTTATCAGCTGAAAGAAGTTTAATATTGATGGAATAATTTCATCTGACATAATATCTATATTTCAGTTATGTCAATGAACTGAATAATATCCTTTATAGAATTGTTTCCTCCAGTAAAGGAGCCAGTCTAGGATCATGTTTTGTACTGACATTATCTTTTCATCTTCTTAATCTGGAAAATTTCTGTGGCTTTTCTTCGTTTTTTTTTTTATGACAGAAGCATTTTGAAAGGATATGGTCGCCCTGGTCTCCCTTTAACAGGATACTCTTCACTTTGTAGTTGTCTAATGTGTTCTTGTGGTTGGCTTGATATTCCACAGTACATTCTTGGCTGGAATACTGTGCAGGTGATGCTGTGTCCTTCTTGGGATGGTCCATCTGGAGGCACATGATGTCCATCTGTCCCACATTGGTGATGTTAATGTTGATGACCTTTTTAAGATCCTGTCAGATTTCGCTATGGCATAGTAACTGTTTTGTTTTTTTTTTCAGCACTGAGAGTGAAACCCAGGGCCTTTCAATACTAGAAAAGTGCTCTACCTCTTAGCAGCCCTTTTTCAAAATTTTTATTTTTAGCTAGATATGATGGTGCATGCCTGTAATCTCATCACTCAGGAGCATGAGAAAGGAGGAGCATTGTAAGTTTAGGGACAGCCTAAACTGCATAGCAAGACCCTATCTCAAAAATTTTTTTTTTAACTTTTACTTTGAACTGGGCATGGTGGCACATGCCTATAATCCTAGCACTGAGAAGGCTAAGGCAGGAGAATTGCCAAGAGTTCAAGGCCAGCCTGGGCTACAAAGCGAGTACAATGCCAGCTTAAACTGCATAGTGAAACCCTGTCTCAAAAAGGGAAAATAATAATAATAATGATTTTGGCTTTGAGACAGGATGCTAAATTGCCCAGGTTGGCCTCAAACTCAAAATCCTTTTGCCTCAGCCTCCCAAACAGCTGGGATTTACTGACATGCCCCATAACTGTTTTTTTTTATTATAATTTATAAGAATTTGTGGAGTTTGTTATCTGTTTCTGTGTAACAAATTACCCTGAAACTTAGTGGATTACCATGACAAATGTGTATTATCTCACATAGTTTCTGAAGGTCAAGAATGTGGATGTGGTTTAGCTGGATGGTTCTAGTGCAGGCTGTAGTCAAGCTGTCAACTAGGGACCTGAAAGATATGCTTCCAAGTTCATTCATTCATCACCACATAGGCCACTCAGTAGGGCTGCTCAGGACATGACTTTTTTTCTTTTCCCAGAGCTAGTGACAAGAAATAGAGGGAGAGAAATTTAAGATGCATCAGTCTTAGAAGTGACATACCATCAGTTGGACAGTGTGCTACCAGTCACCTAGGTAATGAAGGGAGGATGAGGAGGATTGCACAAGGCCATGAAAATTGGGAGGCAGGGATCCTTAGGAGCAATCATGAGGCTAGCTATGGAGAGATTTTTTTAAGTCAACATAAATACTCTGATCCTTATCCAAATTTCTCCTTAGTTTTTTTTTCTTTTTTTGTCTTTTTGAGACAGGGTCTCACCATGCAGTTCAGGCTGGCCTTGAGCTTACTTTGTACCCCATGCTGGTCTCGAACTCACAACGATCCTCCTGCCTCAGCCTCCTGAGTGCTGATATTACAGGTGTGAGCCACCACACCTGGCTAGGTTTTATATTTTTGTTTCTTTGATTTCCCCTTTTTTGTCTTGTTAGGTTTTATATTTACTGTTTTTTTTTTTTTTTTTGAGACAGGGTCATGCTATGCAGTTCATGGTGGCCTGAAACACATTATGTAACCCAGATTGACCCCCACCTGGCTCATATTTACTGTTAATTCTCGCATGAATGAAATTTTTGTGTCTGTGGTGCTACAGTTGAATACAGAGCCTCACGAATGTCAGGCAAGAGCTCTACCACTAACATCCTTAGCCCTTTTAATTTTTTTTTTGAGACAGGATCTTGCTAAACTGCCTTTAAACTTGTGATTGTCAACCAGGTGTGGTAGCACATGCCTGTAATCTCAGCACTTTGGAGGGTGAGGCAGGAGGATCACCATGATTCCAAAGCTGGCTTGTGCTACATAGTGAGTTCAAGACAAGCCTGGACTACATGGTGAGACCTTGTCTCAAAAAAAAACCCAATAAATAAATAATAAATGTATGATTCTCTTGCCTGAGTCTCCTAAATAGCTGGGATTATAGACATGCACCACTGCACCCACCCTGGGCATCTTTTCTGTGAGGCAGGTAGTATGAAGGAATATTCACTGAAACAAATTCATCGGTCCTATAGTAGATAACCACTGAGTGATTACCCTTCTTCCCAGGGAGAAAATGTCTACCTGTCTATTCAGCTTTCCACCTGAAGTCCATTTTCCTCTTCTAACTTGCTCTTCTTTCAGATGAAAAGTGATATAGTAGATGAGCTTGCCAGTTTCTTCATTATAATCAGATTCTTCTCTGTCCCCTGAGATCCCTCTAAAGTTCATTTCAGTGATTTTTTTTGAAACAGGGTTTTATGTAGTCCAGTCCTGCCTCAGACTTGCTATGTAGCCCAGGCTGGCCTCAAACTCTTGATCCTATCTCAGTCCCCTGAATGCTGGGTTACAGGTGTGTGCTACTACACTACACTCCATTTAAATGAATTCTGAATAATGATTCCAAAGAATGAAATATCCCATATGTACTTGAGAAGAATGTGTATCTCCTGTTGGTGGGTAGAGTGTCCTCTAAATACTGATATCAGTTAGAATTCAGTTGACTGACAGTGTTCAATCCTTTTAAATTTTTGCTGATTTTCTGTTTACTGATATTGATTGATAACAGAGGAATATTGATAGTCTTCAACTGTAAGTCTGTATTTTTCTAATTCCCCTTTCAGTTCTGACAACTTTCACTTTATGTATTTTGAATCTCTGTTCATTAAGTATATACACATTTAAAATAATTATATGTTCTTAGTGAATTGACATTTTCAATTATTTTTGGCCTTGAAATCATTATTTCCCTATATGTAGTGTGTCATTTTTTCTTTTCATTTCTTCCATTTTTTATTGCTTCAAAGCTTTTTTGTTTTGACTTTAGTTTTCAGTAACTTGGTTACAATGTGTCTGGGTGTGGATTTCTTTGTGTTTATCCTGTTTTTGTATTTGTTCTGCTTTTTAAGTCTAGTTTTACACTTTTCACTAAATTTGAAGAATTTTGAGCCAAGTAATCTTCAGATTTTGTGGGAGTATATTCTCTCTTCTCTAGGAACCTTGATATGTGTTAGCCCTTTACTTGTTGTCCTGTGGATCCCTGAGGCACTATTCTTTTTTCTTCCAATCTTTTTTTCTCTCTGTTGTTCAGATAGCATAATTTCTGTTGATCCCTTCTCAGGTACACTGATTCTTTCCTCTGTCATCACTGTCCTACTATTGATGAATAGATCCAGTGAGTTCTAAAATTTTCATTTGAGCTGGGCATGCTGGTGCATACCTGTAATCCCAGCACTTGGGAGGCTGAGGCAGGAAGATTGCCACAAGTTTGAGGCCAGTTTGGGGGTGTACAATGAATTCAAGGCCAGCCTGGACTACATAGAGAGAAACTATCTCAAAAAAGAAAAAGAAAAAAAAAACTAAACAAAAAATTAAACTTTCATTTGATTATTCTTTATATCTTCTACTTCTTTGCTGTGATTTTCTATTTTGAGTTTTGTTCTAAGACCGTTTATAATAATTTAAGTTTCTATGATGGTTGCATTAGTCTTTGACAATTCCAACATTTATGCCATATCATTTCCAACTTTCATTGATTTCTTTTTTTATTTTATTTTAAAGGTAGTAGAAATACAACAGAACAAAGCCAATTGAGACAGTGCAGTGAATTTGGTACAGAAATTCACAGCAGGTTACTGGGATAACAGTAATAGTTATCTCATTATCTTCACAATAGTTGTCTAGTCAATTGGGTATAGCAAAATCAAACCAAAGACAGAACACTATAAAATCAATCAAAAGAGAATATTGAATAGAGTAAAGCAATTAATCATAATGAAGCAAAACTGAAAACAACAGTTGCTTTCAAAGAGAAGATAGAGGAGACCCCACATATTTGCTATATTGCAAACAGTCATCCTCCCAAGAGATGCTCAGTCCTCTGTCCCCAGTTGCTAAGGGGAGGTGAGGAGGTTGGGATGTTTGATTCCAAGCCTGCACACTGGTAGGCCCACAGGAGACCCTACTGGATCTCTTCCTGGCTCACGATGGAGGAAGGCGCTTACCAAGAGGGCGGCAGGCGAATTGCTTCTTTGCAGCCTCCTGGGTTCCAGCATGGCTATGGCTGGGTCTCCTCTTGGCTCGTGCCAGAGGGATGTGCTTACCAAGAGGGTGGTGGGCGAATTCCTTTCATTGATTTCTTTGATTTTATTTCTTGACTTTTTTGTACAATTTGAGATTTTCATGTTTCTTTGTGTTTCCAAGTGTGTATTAAAAGGAAATTAGGAGTATTAGTGGGAGAAAAAGGAAAAGAAAAAAAGATTTATGTTAGCTTGTGGTTCCAGTCTAAGAATGAGTAGTCCTATTCCCTTGGCAAGGTAGCATGTTATAGAGAGAACATAGAGTGGAACAACTACTTAGCTCATGAGCTACTAAACAAAGGGCAACTGGACCAGCCCAAGTTTCCCAATCCTCTTCAGACCTAAGGATTGCCCACAATGCCTACTAAGGTTACAGTAGCAGTACCCTGGAGATTAGACTTTTAAAGTGAACCTTTGGGGGCCATTCAGTATCCAAATTACAGTACCAAGTAACTTTTTTTTCAGTTTTTGAGACAGAGTCTCACTATATATCCCAGGCTGGCCTCAAACTCATAATCCTTCTGCCTCAGCCTCCAGAGGACTGGGATTACAGGCATGCAATACCATGCCCAACCTTATTTTTTTAAGTACTAAGAGGTGACCACAAGGATTGTTGAGCTACATCCCCAGCCTTTGTCTGTTTCTTTCTTTATTTGTTTGTGACAGTTTTGGCTAAATTGTCCATGTTGGCCTCGATGTTCTGATCCTTCTCTCAAGTAGCTGTAATGACAGGCGTGCCATTATTATGAGCATATCTAGCTCTAGTATTGAGTAAATTATGGTTATATCCTAGACATTTTGAATATTATGTTATTAGGCCTTGAGTTCTGTTTAAATCCTTTGAAAAATGTTGTTATAGGGCCAGGGATTTAGCTCACTGGCATAAGCACTTGCCTTGCAAGCATGAGGTTGTGAGTTCGATCCCCAGTACCAAAAAAAAAAGTTATTATAATAGTTTTAGCAGGCAATATATATGTATATTTGAGGTGAGACTGCAAGTTCCAACCTGCTTTCTATTAGGTGCTATAGGGCTCTGCCACACATGTGTGCTTCTCAGTGATCAGTCTGAGATAGGAAGAGTTCTATCCATTAGTTCTACTCCAAAAGCCTTCAGTTTTTTTATTAGACTCTGATCCATGGGTATACAAATTGAAGATGAGCCTAGGACTTCCTAAACAGTTATATGGGATTGTATTCCTAAGAAACTGCCTGTCTTTCAGAGCCCTCCTTTTCATTCCTTTGGCCACTCCTATAATACTGTTGCCTCCAGGGCCAATCAGCAGGAAGATATGCAAAGAGTAGTACAGCCACAGAATTAATTTTTTTTTAAAAAAAGAATAAGCACCAGGCATGGTGGTGCACACCTGTAATCCCAGCACTCAGGGGCTGAGGCAATCAGATCACTGTGAGTTCAAGGACAATATGGGCTACACAGTGAGTTCAAGGCCAGCCTGAACTAGATAGTGAGACCCTGTCTCAAAAACACAAAATACAAAAACTGAACCAATACACATACACACACACACACACACACACAAAAACATAAAATTGACAGGTGTGGTAGTACACACCTCTAACCCCAACAATCTGGGAGGGTGAAGCAGGAGGATCCCAGGGTTTAAAACACTCAGCCCTAACAATATTTGTTTTTCTTTATGAGACAGAGTCTCCCTCTGTAATTTAGGCTGGCTTTACACTCACTATGTTGCCCAAACTGGCCTGGGACTCATGGTGATCCTCCTGCCTCAACTTCCTAAATGCTGGGATTAAAAACATGAACCACCACACCCAGCAGCAATTTAAAGAGACCCTTTCTCAAAATAAGAAATGAAAACATGGGCTGGGGATTTAGCTCAGTGGCATAAGTGCCTGCCTGGCAAAAGCGAGGTCATGAGTTCAATCTCCAGTACCACACACACAAAAAAAAAGAAAGGAAAGAAAAAAGAAAACATGGGGGGCCTAAGATTGAAGATCCTGGGCTTAATTCCCAGTACTACAAAATAAATAAATAAAAGCAAAAGTGGTTGGAACTCCACCTTTGTAGCTGCATGTAGCCTCACCAAATAGAGAGGAATGCCCTCTTCCCTCAGAGCTTTGATAGCATTAGTTTCCTAGCCACTCTCTCTGGTGGGTGTGGGTGCCCGGGTGCATCTGACAATAGAGAAAAAGGAGTAGAAATTAACCCTGTGGTTTCCTCCACTCCTTCTGAGTTTCAGGAGTTATGTGTATACATGCAAGCATGTGTGGTGCTGGGAAGGAACCCAGGGCCTCGTGTATGCAAAGTGAGTACATTACTACTGAGCTACACCTCCAACCCAGGGATTTATTTCTGCTGCTTGAGCTGGATCTAGAGTTTCTCTTAGATCTCTGTCTGCACCCCTGTACCCCACTCCAGATTTCAAACTGTGTTGACATCAAGCCGGGAGATACTGAAGAAGAAAATGGAGAGCTCACCGCCAATTAGGTGGCATTTCCAAATCTGCTATTCTTCACTGAGCTGCCTACTAATATTTTCAAAGTTCTCAAGTAGCTGTACCACAAGTGTTGCCCAAGTTTTATAGTTGTGCTATAGTTGTGCCCCATTTTTATAGTAGGAACATATGAGGTTGGTGCATGTCTACTCTTTCTTATTTGGAACCAGAATTTCTCAGCATACTGTTAATTTACATTATAGATAAGATATTCGTATTTTTTATTTTTGCTTTTATTTTTCACAGTGCTAGGTATTAAACCCAGGGAGCATTGAGCTGTGTCCATAGCTATATGTCTGTGTTTATTTATTTATTTTTTAGACAGAGACTAGCCCAAGCAGGCCTTGAATTTAAGACCCTCCTGCCTCAACCTCTAATGTAGCTGGGATTACAGGCATGGTCCATCACACCAGTAGTAGTTGTCATTTTATAAAAACATAAGACCCCAATTACAACTGTATAGTCATTTCCATGTTTTAAGCCTTGGAAAAGATCCTTGATGTGAAATTTAAGGTGCCATACATGGGCAAGATGTTATGGGGCTTATCTGTTTTTTGGCTTTTGTAGGTACCATGGCTGAGGAAACTGCCCCAGCAGTTCTCGAGCGGCACCAGGGGGCACTCTACTCCCTCTTTCCTAACCACCACGTGAAGAAGTACTTTGACCAAGTAGACATCTCTAATGGTTTGGATTGGTCCCTGGACCACAAAATCTTCTATTACATCGACAGCCTGTCTTACTCCGTGGATGCCTTTGACTATGACCTGCAGACAGGGCAGATCTGTATGTACTTTATTACTTTTTCCACTCTGCTGCTATTGTTTTCAGATGCTTGTCACTAGTAAGGCAACTCTCAACTCATGTAGAGAGCTTTCCAATACTGTTATTATAATATGATAACAATTACTCATAATTGACTAAGCTGCTGGTCAGCCCATTCCCCTCAGCACAATGAAAATATGGTCATCATTGGTATAATGAGGATAGAAGTTTAATCTTCTTTCTACCATCATTGGAAAGGGCTCACTAAAAAATGGATCCTGTACTATCAGAAGGTGATTATAGAATGAGATAAAAGAACAGACAATTTGAGTTTGAGTTGCTAACTTTAGGGTGTCACTCTAACTCAGGCTGGACTTGAACTCACTGTGTAGCCCAAGGTGGCCTCACACTCATGGTGATCCTCCTGCATCAGCCTCCTGAGTTCTGGGATTATAAGCATGTACCACCATGCCTGACCAACTAATTCTTCTTTTTCTTTTGGCAGTACTGGGGATTCAATCCAGGGCCTTGTACGTAATGTTCAAATGTTTTACCACTGAGCTACACTTCCATCCCTCTTTTTAAATTTTATTCTGAGAAATGTCTCACTACATTGCCAAGCCTGGTCTCATACCTGCCTCAGCCTCTCAGGTAGCTTCAATCAGGCACATGTCACTGTACCTTGTTAGGTTACTGCTTGTTATTTGTAATTTAGCTAATGATAGGTAAGTACTCAGAGGCAAAATGAATAACCTTTGAAGATGGAAACACACAAAAAAAATAGAGGTTGATTTAGCTGCATTGATATGTTGTAAATGAGGTATTTTTAGAAACTGGGAGGGCAGGAATTAGAATTTAGAAGGGTCCTTGAAACTGATAATAGGTGCTGAATCAAAAAAACCAAAACCAATCATAAAAGTGACTTGAAAAAAATCATCACTTTTCATGTAGATTTAATCAGAGGTAAAATATTACAGTACAAATATTTTGCTTTGAAATATTAGCCAGATGTGGTGGCTCACACCTGCAATCTCAGCATTTGGGAGGCTGAGGCAGGAGGATCACTGTGAGTTGAATTCCATCCTGGGCTACTTGGTAAGACCCTGTCTCCAAAAAAAAAGAAAGAAAGAGAGAAAGAAAGAAAGAAGAAAGAAAGAAAGAAAGAAAGAAAGAAAGAAAGAAAGAAAGAAAGATATACGACTCATTTTTTGTAACATTTTAACCCATTTTCCTTACACATGGTTTTAACAATTTTCATATTATACTCCAGTTAGATAAGTGTAGCGACTGGGGTTTTTTCCTTTTTTTACTAGGGATTAAAGTCAAGATCTCATCTCTCTGCTCTGGCACTCAACTACATCCCCAGTTTTAATTTTTTTGGAGACAGGCTGTAACCATGTAGCCCTTGGTGGGTGAGGGAGTGCTCAAATTTACAATCCTTGTGCCTCAGCCTCCCAAGTACTGGGATTACAAGTATGAGCCTCCAAAAGCTATCTCCTCCTCTCGCTTTTTTTTTCTCTCACAATAATGAGTATTGAACATAGGGTCTTCATATTGAGCTACTTCCCTAGTTTTTTTATTTAAAAAACTTTTTTTTTGAGATGGGGTCTCTTTAAGTGCCAAATTGCCCAGGCTAGGGCTAGCAATATAGCTCAGCAGCACAAGTACCTGCCTGGCAAGTGCAATGTTCTGAGTTCGATTCCCAGTTACCCTCCTCCCAAATTGTCCAGGCTATGCTTGAACTTGCAGTGCTCTTGCCTTAGCTTTCCAGAACAGTGGAATTACAGGCCTGTCCCACCATGCCTAGTTTGCTCCTTTGGCTTTGTTTGTTTTTTGTATATTGTGGTTTCTCCCTTTAACCATCCAGTGGGTTTTGGAATACCTCTCTTTTGAAAGCAAGTTATTCTAATATTTAGTCTTGATTTTTTTTGTTTTTGCTAGGATTTCACTATATAGCCCAGACTACCCTCAGACTTGCAGTTCTCCTACCTCCACCTTCAGAGTGCTGGGATTATAGGCATGCGCCACCACACCTAGCTTTTAGTCTTGATTTGGGAACATTTCATTAGGCAGAGAAAAAACTCATCTGTCTTCCCAGTTTTTGTGCATGAACTGTTCATGTGGCACCATTATGTTGCCTTTTAGATCTTGGGCTTAAAGCAGGCAGTTTTATAACAACAATAGCAAAGGTCCAAGTACCTGAAATGGGCCTGCAGGACCTCATTCCAAGTCAGCCTCAGAGAAAACTACCTACTAGTATTTTATTAAGAATTCTTTCCCAGTATTTGGGAGGCTGAGGCAGGAGGACCCCATGAGTTTGAGACCAACCTAGGCTACATAGTGGGTTCAAGACCAGTGTGAACTGCAAAGCAAGGCCCTGACTCAAAAAACAAATATGCTTGCTTTTTTTTCTTCTCCTCTGAAAGCATAGGCAGATATGTCTGTACCCAAACAAAAAAGGAATTAATCTACTCCAAAACATGTGGTAAAAATCCTCTATTCATATGCCAGACCCTGGATGATAGCAAAAGCTATCAGTGTTTATAATCAGTTTGAGAGCTCATTGTTCCATTCTCGTACTGAGTAGCCTGTTATTTTGTTGTGTTTTTGTTATTGTTTTTGAACCTTAGCCAAGCGCAGAAGTGTTTATAAGCTGGAGAAAGATGAACACATCCCAGACGGAATGTGTATTGATGTGGAAGGGAAGCTGTGGGTGGCCTGTTATAATGGAGGAAGAGTGATCCGTTTAGATCCTGTGACAGGTAGGCCCACAGCAAAATGATCCTCCCTGACAGGTCTAGAAAACACCACATACTAGGGACCAAGGATACCTTGCTACTAATAAAGAGAGACATCTAGTCAGTAGTCTCAACCAGATAACCTTGGAAATAAGGGTCAAAGATATACCCCAAAATTTATAGTTAGAATTTCTTTTTCCTGTGGAGCTTTTTTTGTTCCAAAGAATTTTTCAAGGAAGACAAGCTAAATATATGCAAGATCTCCAGTCTTCTTTAGAACATCCTTGCTTCCTTGTAAAGCCTCCAGAAATATTGCAGAGGGTGGATTTTCTAGAACTAAATGCTAAATATTTGGTAATCTAGGGAAAAGACTTCAAACTGTGAAATTGCCTGTTGAGAAAACAACTTCATGCTGCTTTGGAGGGAAGGACTACTCTGAAATGTATGTGACCTGTGCCCGGGATGGAATAGACCCTCAGGGTCTTCTGAAGCAACCCGAAGCTGGCGGAGTTTTCAAGGTGATATGGCTCTTTCCATGAGGGGGAAATGAGGTGGAGACTTCTCTGTGAAGTATCTCAGTGACTTGTGCTTTGCAGTCCTCTAAAATCTAATTCAATTTAGCACATTAAGCTTATCAGCTTAGACTTGACAATATTTTAGATATTCTAGACCAGTGGTGGCAAACCTATGGGGCACATGTGTTGCAGCAGGCTGTTTATATCACTGAAAGCTGTAAAAGTTTTGCCATCACTGTTCTAGAATGTTGGTTATCTGAAGACCAGGATGATGTATTTAGCATACTTTATATAATATGTAAAATACTTTTTGTGCTTCAGTGGTATTTGTTGAAATCCTTCACATTAGCATAAGCTTGGAAATCCAGTGCTAGAAACATGTCTATAAAATCACTTGTTTGTTTTGATGTCATAAGAGTACTTTTAAGGATTTAGGGGGGGCACTGAGACAGGCTGACCAAAGATGTCCTTGAAGTCATTATATAGCCCGGGCTGGTCTTGAACTCAAGCAATCCTCCAGCCTCAGTTTCCCAAGTGCTGGGATTACAGGGCTACACCACTACACCCAGTTATTGTCAAGTTTTTAACAAACATCTTTTTGCAACAGAACACTGATATAAAAAAAGAAATCAATGACCTTTTGAGCTGAAATATATGTGTAAATCCCCTTCTTAAAAGGGAAGAAGATAATAGAAATACATTTGGTTTTTAAAATCTAAATTATAATGGTTGCTAGTTGGATTATAATCTGTGTGAATAATTGGGTTAGACCATAAATGCCTTATTGAGTAGTTATGGGTTTTTTTTTTAAATAAGGTGTTACTATGAAGTTTAGGCTGCGCTTGAACTCACTTTGTAGCCCTAAATAGCCTCAAAATCACAATGATCTTCCTGCCTCAGCCTCCTGAATGCTGGGATTACAGGCATGCACCACCACACCCAGCTGTGATACCTTATTAAGTAATTCTTTTTCTTTTCTTGCCTTTTTTAATACTATGGATTGAACCTAGGGCCTTCACAGGGAGCTACATCTTCAAGCATTTTTATTTTTTATTTTGAGACAGAGTCTTGTCAAGTTGCTAAATTGCACAGGTTGGGCTTTCATTTATAGTTCTCCTGCCTCAGCCTCCCAGATTTCTGGAATTATAGGTACCACCACACCCAGCAAAGTAACTATTTATTATAGAAAATGGGAAGGATAGCAGGGCAGCTAAATATGTTCTTTTGAATCATAAAATGCTTTGAGGAATATTTGTGTTTATCTTTTGTCAGAGTTTCTTTTCTTTTTTCAACAGATAACTGGCCTGGGGGTCAAAGGACTTGCCCCTTATCCCTATGCAGGCTGAGGGACAGGTCTTCTTTCCTGTTGCAGGAAGGTTTGAAGACAACTGGAGAATTCTGGAGCTGAAATTTCAATCTAGTTAAAAAAATGAAGCAATGATATTATTAACTGGGTTAATTTTAATGTGTAATTTTAGGGGTGCTAGAGATTGAACCTGGGGCCTACCACATGATAAGCATTTGCTGTACCACGAACTATGACCCCAGCCTCATTAATTTATGTTTGTTCAAAGACAGAGCATTTTTAACAGGATAATAGATGGTTTTGATAATATACTATAAGGCCTTCCATAAAAAAGTCTGTAGAGCCGGGTGTGGTGGTGCACACCTGTAATCCCAGCATTTGGGAGGCTGAGGCAGGAGGATCACCATGAGTTTGAGGCTAGCCTGGGCTACATAGTGAGTTCAAGGTCAGCCTGATCTGCATAGCAAGACCCTGTCTCAAACAGCAAAACCCAAAACCAAAACGTCTATAGAAAGGCAAAGGATTGTTCAACTGTCTCTCAGCCTCTTGTTTCTTTGCAGATTCTTCAGAGGAGTTGGAATAGAACCATATCTGTTTTTTATTCTACATTCCATACTTAATGTATACCTAAAGCTTCAATAAATGAATTAATAGGTACTTAGTAATACATAATTGCAATTATGTTCCCTTTTGTTTTCACTTTAATGTCATAAAATATACCATGATGATATATTATTATTCTTTTTGTTGTTCTTATTTTTTTACTTGTTATTACTCTTCCTGTATGTTATTTTACAAACTAAAATACTGCTACAAAAAGATGCAACCACTCTGGTAAAAGCCATGGTTCCAACTGCCACCTAATGGATATAAAAGTAATAGTTCATTTTGGAGCGATTTTTTAAAAGTAGCTTTTGAGTTGTAATTAGTTTGCACATATTTAAAGTATACAACTTCACAAAGTTATCTATATATACACATTAATGATACCAGCTCCAGAAACAAGATAATGAATCTATCACTGTCTTAGTTACTTCTTTTTATGCTGAGACAAAAATACCCAACACCCAAAGTTAATGGAGAAAAAGTTTATTTCAGCTGACAGTTTGTAGAGGTTTCAGTCTATAGAAAATGGACTCCAGTGTGGGGTATCATGGCAGAGGGGCATCACAGAACAGAAACTGTCTATAGTAAAGCAGGCAGGCAGAAGAGATGAAATCAAAGAAGTAGTAGCATCAGCAACCAAACCTGCCTTTCTATTTGATCCAGGCTACCTGCCTTTTGAGCAATACCACCCACACCCAGGGTGAGGCAGCCTTAGTCCCAGCATAACACACCCTAGATTCAGCTACCTCAGAAAAGCCCCACCTGTGACTGCATGAGGATTTAGGGAGACAACTAGATAAAAGCCATAAAAAATACTGATAAAAATCTTCCTTTAGCCCCCATTGTAATCTTTTCCTTTGCCCACTCTGAATGCCTGTTCTGCTTTCTGTTACTATAAAATAGCTTCACAGTTCGGTAGTGTAATTTTTCCAATTTTGTTATTTTTCAAAATTATTTAGCTGTTTTTTGGTCTTCAGCTTTATTTATTTTTTTCATTTTATTATATTTTTCTGTGCTGGGTATTAAACCCAGGAATTTATAATATTAAACACATACCACTGTGCTACAAATTAGCCCCATTATAATTTTATTTTTATTTCTGTACCCATTTAGATTTTTGTTCAGTACTGAACTGACTATTGAAACTAGTTCAGAGTCCTTACAATGAGCTATATACCCAGATTTTTTTATTTTTCATTTAAGATATAGATTATCACTAAGTTGCCCACTCTGGACTCAAACTTTCAATCCTGTTCTCTCAACTTCCCTGAGTACTAAAAGCACAGGTGTACATCACCACTCGTGGTTCCTATTATAAATTTTATAATCAAACTGATTATATCTATTAAAAATGTTACTATGATTTTTAATTGGAATTTCTTCATTTTTCCAAATCCATTTTATTTCAAGGATAAAAAGAAGAAAAAATACAACAAAATTTCAAAACATTTTATTCAGGGGGCAAAAATGGTACATACATTTTGTATTGTCATCCCCAAATTATTCATCCAGAGCACAAGATATCTGCATTCAATTCTCTAGACAACACCAGCACAAATTTTTCTCTTCAGTGAACTGAGAGAAATCAGTAGTATAACAATCTTAAATATTTTATATACATATACATACACATATACATATGTATTTTTCTTTCAGCTTCTCACACTAATGAAACAATGAGGTTGACACATATGTGTCTTATTTATTTCAGTAATGAGTGTGTTCTCAAGTTTCATCCATTTACCTATAAAAGTACCCCGTTTATCCTTCTTTATGGCTGAATAGTACTCCATTGTGTAAAAATAACACATCATTCTTATCAGTCCCTCAGTCAGCAGGCATTTAGGTTGTTTCCAAGATCTAGCTAGTACAAGCTGTGCTGCTATAAACATGAGTGCACATATATCACTGTGGCATGATGCTTTTAATTCTTTTGGGAAAATACCCTGAAGGGGAATACCTGGGTTGAAAGGGACCTCTAGTCTTAGTTTTTGAGCAGTCTCCACGCCGATTTCCACAGTGATTGCACCAGCCTGCAGTCCCACCAACAGCAGACAAGGGTTCCTATTTCTCCACAGTCCCACCAGCATTTCTTACTGCTTGATTGCTTGATAGTACCCCTTCTTTCTGGGGTGAAGTGGAATCTCAGTGTTGTTTTAATTTGCATCTCTTAAATGACCAGTGATGTTGAATATTTTTTCATATATTTACTTACTATTTATATTTCTTCAGCTGAGAAGTATGTATTCATCTCAGATGTCCATTTTTGGATTGGGTTTTTAAATCTGGGAGGATTGATTTTTGGAGTTCTTTATATGTTCTCCATAGTAATCCTTTGTCTGAGGAACAGCTGGCAACTTTTTTCTCACACGTTGTGGGTTGTCTCTTTACTGTTTGGTGGTTTCTCTTGCTGTGAAAAGCTTTTCAGTAG
>PVLA01013665.1:0-35490 GCA_004027455.1 Hydrochoerus hydrochaeris
TGCTACTGTCACATGTGATGTGGCTGTTGTGACTACTCACACCCTCATCTCCAGTGTGATACAGAGAGCAGCGTGTGAAGGTGCTGGAGGCCACAATGGGGTGGGGAGAATGTCTAGACTGCATTATGGGGTGGAGTCTGCTTACCAGAACTAGCTCCCACATAGGCCCCACTCCTCACATGCTGTAGGAGGAAGTAAGGGCAGAGCATTCTGATAAAGCCAGGGCTGCAAGGACCACCTGGGGTTAATACAGACCACAGGGAGTGGGGGACAGCAGGGACCAGGCCTGTGTGTGTGCACAGAGAGCTATCACTGGGCCAGGCGTCCAAGAACAGCCTCCTGAACTTGGAGGCTGTTGTAGGGGGCTGAGTCATGACCATGTGGCACAGGAAAGCAGCCACAGAAGCTTTGCTGCTCCCAGCAAGTGACTCGGTGCCCTTCAGAGAGCTAGTTGGCATCTGCTAGGGCAGCTTCTCCATAGCCTCCTATGTCCTGTGACAGGCTATGGCTGAATCATGAGAGATAGCCATGGCCATGGCCTCAGCTCTTCCATGGAGAACAGTCTGCTGCCAACTAGCCACAGAGATAAGAGGGCAGCTCCTGGAGGAGCTCAGCTCAGTACAGGATTCCAGAGCACAAGCCGCTAGAGGCAAACACACCAAGCCTGCACAACCAGGTGCCCCAGGAGCCTGGCCTTGCTGTCAGCTCAGCTCCCTCTTCATTCTTGGTCTCTGAAAGTCATAGAAAGGCACTCTTGATCGTTTGCTTCCCTCCTGCAACCAGCATTGACTGTCCTGTTTGTGCATGTGTCCTGAGGGTGCTGCAATGGGTAGGGCTCCTCTGCCTTCAGGAGCCTCAGACTGAGAAGGATTGTGAGCTTCCCAGGAGGAGTGGGGAGTGGGCACAAGTGCTTAGAGCCTGGCCCTGCTTTGTCCCTTGTGACCTTTGGAGAGTCTGTACTTAATGAGGCCCCAGTTCTTCCCATGAAAATGAGTGGATTTGAAGTTTGCTCAGGAAGGCCAGGTTGGTTCCTAAGACACATTGCCCCTGGTAAAAAAGCTGAGAAAGGGAGGGTCTGCTCTCCGCCTTGGTGGGTTCTCTGGCTGGGGAAAGGGCTGGGGAGTGCAGGACATGGAAAACCTATCACAAGAAAAACAGCCTACCAGGCATGGTGGCACATTCCTATAATCCCAGCACTTGGGAGGCTGAAACAGGAAGATCACTGTTTTGGGGGCCATCCTGGGCTACATAAGCAAGTTCAAAGCCAGCTTCTGCTACATAGTGAGACCTAGTCTCAAAACAACTGAAAAAAGAAAAACAGCCTGTGTTGGAAGCATTCACCTGCCTTTTGGTCTGTGCCCTGTGCTCTGAGTAACTACTTTGATGATAAAGATAGAAAGAATATTAGCTATTATTATTCTCTTATTTTGCTATGAAATTTGGGGGTTTTTTAATTTAAAAAAAGAAATGCTTCTTAAGTTTGTTCACATGACCAAGTAAAATGGGAGTGCTATTCAGCTGCTCAGTGTCTGCCCCCAGAGCCAGGCATCCCTGCTAGAAGCCAGGCTACTCTGGGTTGAGCTAGGAGGCCTTGAAGGCAGAGAGTGGGTCAGTTGACATCTCAGCAGATCCCACTCTGCTGGTCATCTTGTAGAGTCAACTTGGAGGGGAATCTGAGTGAAGCAGATTCTGCAGAAGAAGGCTTGGGCCCAATATTCTCCAAATTCCCAGTCTCACTTAACCCACAGGCCCCTGGGGGCAGAAGGCCAGTGGCTTCAGAGCCAGTGGCCCTGGCTTCAGACTGGCCTTCCACCCTGAGAACAGAAGCCTCCTCCTGGTTTCACAGGCGTTGCATCAGGAAAGAAGGCATGTGTTAGTAACACCATTAAGACCAACCTGCTGTCAGAAGCGTTGTTAAAAAACTTGCCTGTGTTTGGTGCCACCTAAAAGGTTTTTTGTTTGTTTTGTTTTTTTTCCACCTAAGTGTTTTATATCCCAGAGGGATCCTACCCTTTAAAAAGGGTTTCATGTACTAACACTAGGGTTGCTGTTTTTCTGCTGTTTTTGTTTTTGTTTCTGCTGCTGTTTTCCTAACAGTTCCCATCCACATGTGGGGACAGATTGTTGGCCGCTCAGGGTCACTGACTGTCAGTTTGAGAAGGCCCAGGGCTGATCTAGAGACAACTCAGAGATGTTTTGTCTTTTGTCCTCAGCTGTCTAGAGTACTGTTGGTATTAAGCCTTTCAGTGTAGACACCACTACTAACACTACCTGAAAGAAAAACTGTTACCAGCTGGGCATATGATGGTGCACAGTATAAGCTAAGGCTGGAGAATCACAAGTTTGAGCCCAGCCTGGGCAATTTTGTGACTTAGCAAGACCCTGTCTCAGAAATATTTATTAAAAAGGGATGAGGGAGTGTTAGCATCATCCCTGTTAGCAGTGTTAGCATCATCCCTGTTAGCAGCAGGATGGAAAGAAAAGGAAAAAAAAGAGAGAAAAACATTTAAACATTAAAGGAAGAAGCGTGTTAGTTGTTTCTGGAGTGTTGCAAGCAGCTGCGCCTTGAGGAAGGACCCTAGTGGGGAGCACCATTTGCAGGCTGAGCACTAGACTGCATTAGATGTGCACACAGCCACAGTGGGTAACAGTGCTGTGATCAGTGATAGACTTTATATATTTACTTATATGCCAGTGACCCCATCAGGTTGCTTTGCAGTCTTGGTTTGTGTAAGCTCACTCTGTAGTATTCACACAATGATGAAATTGCCTGACAATGTATTTCTTGTGAAGTGATGTGTGATGGTACATGAGGGAAGGGGGGCTGTCTCCTGCTAGGACACAGACCAAACCTGAGCCTCTCCCCTTAGAGAAAGGCCTTTGTAAACAGTGTAGACATGTCCCCTGTAAAAGCAGAGCTCATGTGTGGTTGATGAGGTGAGTGTTTTGGAAGATGGGATTCACCACCTGTCCTGGTCTGCCAGGCAATAGCAAAACTTCAGCCATTGTCTAGGCAAGAAACAGCCAGCCCAGAGTTCACGTCCCTGTTTTGCCCTATGCCTGTAGGGGGGTCTGTGTGTGTAGAGTGGTTGGCCCAGGGTTCTACACAAGACGTGTGTGTCCATGGTGAGAGGCTGCTGCTGTATACTCTCTGTACATGTGACAGAGAGGCCAAGACCCTCGGCCTCCACATACCCTTCCAGCCTGAGCCTAGCCTGTGACCGTGTCACTGTTAGGCATAGGAGTGACCTGCTCTATGTCTGTTCCCAGGGAAGCGTGAGCCTAGGAGATGGCAGTGATGGAAGTAGCCTGCCCTGGCGGCCCTGCCTCACCAGTCGAGCAGCAGAAAGAGCTTGCCAAGACCAAGGAGAAGCCCCAGGTGCTGGGGAAGAAGCAGAGTTGTGTGCAGCTGGAGGCCGTGGGCAAGAGCTCTGTGTTCTGTGGGAAATGGGGCATCCTGAATGACGTGATCACCAAAGGCACAGCCAAGGAGGGCTCCAACAGCGGACCGGCTGCCATCTCCATTATCGCCCAGGCAGAGTGTAAGTACTGGGGCACTGTGGGTCAGCCTTCAGTCTCTTAGCACAGAGGTCAGGGCGACCCTCTGAGAGTCTCATAAGACATAGAAAGCTGAGCAGAAGAATCACAATTTTGAACACAGCCTGGGCAACGTAGCATCCTAGTGAGACCTTGTTTTAGGATAAAAAATTAAGAGGGCTGGGGATGTAACAATGGTAGAGAGCCCCTGGGTTTAATCTCCAGAACCACCAAACAAAAAAGAGAGAATCGCGGGTCTAAGCTCAGGACTAGTGTGCAGTGGGTGCTGTAAAAGTACCAGGATAGACCATGGGAGATGTGGCAGATAGGCCATGCCTTTGGTGACCTGAGAAAGCAAGACACTGCAAGGCAGCAGGGCAGGGGCTCCAAAAGTCGCCAGGCAAGCCCTTCACCAGCCAACCAATGGGCCGCCCCAGAGCAGCAGCACCCTGTGCCCAAACCGTGGGACTAGTGGGGGTGACAGAGCTCCCAGGAGGACAGAGAGGCCCCTTCTCCCTCACACATGACCATTGGTGATGTACCCCAATGTCCACACTGCCTCTGGTGGTTTCTGCAGAGAGCTAAGGGTTGGGCAGTGAGGCAGCAGGTGCCTGAGTGAGCTCCATGCATGGGTTACTGTCACCCAAGCTGACACTGAGAGACAGCTTCTGGGCAGCCTGGCTCCTGAGACATCACAGGAAGTGAAGGAAGCATCCCAGCTTGCTGATGTCCCCTCTGCACACACTAAGATGGAAGAGGCGTGCTCCCAGCAGAGGGCTAAGACTTTTATGCCTTTCTGCTGACCCAACCCCTTTGCCTTCAAGGTGAGAACAGCCAGGAGTTCAGCCCCACCTTTTCAGGACGAATCTTCATCGCAGGCTCGAAGCAGTATAGGTAAGCAAGTCAGAGTGGGAGGAGGGTTCCACTTTTGGTGGCTGCCAGCTTCCCAAGCAGGGAAACCTTTTAGAAGCTCATAACTCATGGAGCTGCATGACAAGTTACTGTCATTCTTCCCAAGTTCTTGATGCAGCCTAGTTTCCATCCACATGGAGGGCACCAGGAGTGGCAGTGCCTCTTGCTGATGTGCAGCCACTAGTACAGGCCCAGAGGGCTACTTCTGGTGTTCTCTGTAAGAGGCACACAAGTGGGCAGAGGGCAGCCAACCTAGCCTGTGTGTCTCCCACCCCCGAGATGACTTTTGTCAACGGAGAACTCAATCCAGAAACAATCTCCCCTCTACCTCTAGGCAGACTCTTACAAGTGGAAGCTGGACACCCTAGCTCAGACCTGTAATCCTGATACTGGCACTCTGACAGACTGAGGAAGAAGGGTCCAAAGTTTGAGCCCAGCCTGGGCAACTTAGTGACTGAGCGAGACCCTGTTTCAAAATAAAAATAAAAAAGAACAGAGGTGCAGCTCAGTGCAAAGTCCCTGGTTCAATTCCTGGTACCACAAAAAAAGGGGAAAGGGGTGTCTGGGGAGACTTTGCCATAGAAACAGGAAAGGCTCAGTACTTGGTCAAATTCTTTACATTGCCTCTGCGGCCAAAGAAGGGGTTTTTCTGATGAGCTCATTCTGAGCTGAGCTGCTAAGCAGCCTGCAGGCCTTAGTGGTCCCAGATTGGAGGGGGAAGGGCAGCTCCTTTGTGGAGCAGAGGGCAAGGCTGGGGGTTGAGGTATGGTCTCCACAGCTGCTTTGCTGCAGCCCTTCCAAGGTTTTCCTGTGACCAATTCCTCAGTCTCTAGCCAGAGAGAGGCAGATGCCCTGGCATGATATCCATGCTGGCTGTGCATTCTTGCAACAGCCAAGAGCTCCAGGACCCCACGAAAAAGAAGATGCAGAAATAGACTCACTCTTGTCCATGAGAACCAAGGACAGCCATCCAGGGCAGCTCCTGGGGAGCAGCTGCCCCAGGAACACTGAGCCCTAGCCCCCGCCCATGGGGACAGGCACTGAGCCAGGGCCTCTCCTCTGCCTGGCAGAAATACTGCACTCATTTTGTAAATCAGAAAGCTGGTGCCCTTGGGATGTACAAACCGTGCAGGCCCACATGAATACAGTCATGTGCGGCATAGTGACATCTTGGTCAGCAGTATGCCTGTGTCCAACAGTGGTCCCATGAGAGGGTATTCCTTAGTGACACTGCACTGTTCCTGCTCGAGTATGAATGCTCTGCCAGTCACACAGAGGATCACCTAGCATTGGCTCCTCAGGATGAACCCCTGTTGTTCAGTGATGCACACCTGTAGTAACAAAGCTGGGTTGGTACTCCCGTCTGCCTCTCCTCAGACACAGTGATCTAAGCCTCTGTCTTCCTGCCTGCTGGGCTTACAAGGTGGACCTGTCCCCCTTTTGACAGCCAATCAGAGAGTCTTGATCAAATCCCCAACAATGTGGCCCATGCAACCGAAGGCAAGATGGCCCCTGTCTGTCGGAAGGGAAAGCGTCACAGCAAAGCCCGAAAGAAACGGAAGAAGAAGAGTGTGAAGTCCCTGGTGCAGGCTGGAGTGGCTTTGACCAAGCCCCTGCCCAGAACCCCTGAACAGGAGAGCTGTGCAGTCCCAGTGCAGGTGAGACCCACAACCCTGGCCAGGCTGCTGCTTGTGGACCGGTATGTCCTAACACCATGTTTCCCCACAGGAGGATGAGCGCCCACTAAGCGCCCTGTATATCAGAAACGTCCCCCAGTTCTCCAAGCCTCTGAAGGAACCAGGCCCCAGCCACCTCTGCCTTAAGAAACTCCATGAGGGCCTGCGGCCAGTGCTGCCACGACCGGAACTCCACAAACTGATCAGCCCCTTGCAATGTCTAAACCACGTGTGGAAACAGCATCATCCCCGGGACATGGGCCCCCTACCCCGGTTCACCCACCCCTTCCCCTATAGCAGACTGCCACATCCCTTCCCTTTCCACCCGCTCCAGCCCTGGAAACCACATCCCTTGGATTCCTTCGTCCTGAGCAAATTGGCCTGTGCACATGGCCAGCAGCCCCTGCCCAGCCCAGCCCTTGGCAAACCAATCTGTATGGACAGTCAGAAGCCACTGCCCAGCCCACCCCATAAACCCAGCTGCCAAGTTCCTGCCCAAGAGAAGTGTTCTGTAGAGGAGTATCTGGTGCATGCCCTGCGGGGCAGTGTGAGCTCAGGCCAGGCCCACAGCCTAGCCACCCTGGCCAAGACCTGGTCGGCAGAGCGCTTCAGGCCCCAGAGGCCCAGCCCCGAAACCGAGGACAATGAGGGGGTGCTGCTTACTGAGGTAAGAAATCTCTTAGGCTCCCACCCTTGTATGTTCACCACTAACATCTAGGCCAGGAACCACAGTGGGGTAAACAATGTGTCCCTCCCAGCCAACAGGCCTTGGGGTGGCTCTCTCCCTGTCAGCCATGCCTGTGGCAATAATCCACCAAGGGTCCATTGGGACTGTTAGTCAACTTTCATCACTGTGGCAAGATACCTGACCATGCAAGGAGGGAGGTTTTCCCTAGCTCACACAGTCAGCAGTCTCAAGCCCTCGGTCCTTGGTCCTGTTGCCTTGGGCCTGTGGTGGCACCACACATGGTGGGAACTCCTGGTGGAAAAGGCTGGACACCTCACAGTGGGAAAGAGACAGGAAAAGGCCACCTCATTCCCTTTCTCCTCCAGACCACAGCCCTGGGACCCAACTTTCTCCCACTCAGTGCACCTCAGAAGGGTCCAGCAGCTCCACAGGCTCCAGCCAGGCCCCTCAGCACACAGGCCCTGGGGACATCCAAGACCCAGCCACCAAGGGGATGGTACCATTGTGTCCCTGCCTGCAGCCTCACCACAGCCTTCCTAGCTGCTCCCATTCTTACTTCCTCCAGTTGGTCGACCCACTGTGGCTGAGTTGTGTGTGTTGTGGGAATAACATCCATTCTGGGAAATAGGAAGCTTCTTGGGCTGAGGGAAGATGACAATTTTGCCATCTTGCTACCTTTTTCCCCTCCAGTTCTTGCCCTAGATAAGGTTTTATTCTGCTTTACTTTCTAGGTGTTTTCTTTTGTTTTTTGTTTTTTTGAGACAGGGTCTTACTATGTAGTTCAGACTGGCCTTAAACTCACTGTGTGGCCCAGGCTGACCTCACTCACAATGACCCTCCTGCCTCAGCCTCCTGAGTGCTGGGATTACAGGTGTGCAGCCCTTGCCATTGTACATTCCCTTCTAATTGCTTTCCTATGACTCTGTCCTCTTTATCATTCCTGTCTTCTGACTTCTGGTAGCTTCTAAGGTCTTTATCCATCATGAGAGTTCTTGGCAATTAATTCCATTTCCATCCCAGTCAGAAACCCAAAGGGCTTTTTTGTCACCTTCAGGCCCTGTGCACTCTCCGGCCCCTCTCTAGCACACCACATAGAGCCCTGCCTCAGCCTGGCAGTCCTGAAAGGGCCACCAGCTGCTAACCTGGCCTTTTTCACTGTGGCCCCCAGACCCAGGCTTGCCTGGCCACTGACACTGCCTCTCTCTGCCACCCAGAAACTCAAGCCGGTGGATTACGAGTACCTGGAAGAGGTGCACTGGGCCACACACCAGCCCCGCCTGGGCAGAGGCTCCTTTGGAGAGGTCCACAGGATGAGGGACAAGCAGACAGGTTTCCAGTGTGCCGTCAAAAAGGTGGGCCGGGAGGCACTGGGCTGGGAGGCAGTGGCTTTCTTTCAGAATAGTCCTGGGGGGTTGAGGGTATAGCTCAGTGGCATAAGCCTGCCTGGCAAGCACAAGGTCCTGAGTTTGATTCCTAGTACCAAAAAAAAAATAGCCCTGCCAGACATGATGGTGCATTCCTGTAATCCCAGCACGCAGGAGGCAGAGGCAAGAGGTTTGTTGCAAGTTCAAGACCAGCCTGGGCTACAAAGTGAGTTCAAGGCCAGCCTGAACTGCATAGCAGATCCAGTCTCAAAAAAAAAAAAAAGAAAAGAAAAACAACGAATAGCCCTGTAGTGGCTATGGCTACAAGTCAGCTGGAATGCAGGAGAGCGTGCAGTCATGTGCCAGCACTCCTCTCAGTGTGCATGTGCACCCAGCTTCAGGGTCTGCCCTGCAAAACCCACTCTGCCATCACCCTCAGGCTACTTAGTGGGGCACCCTGTACCTGGACCCACAGTAGTTAGAGGACAGATGCCAGGAGCTGGGAGATGCTGAGTTCAAACCCTGCCTCCAGGTAGTACAAGGAAAAGTGGCTAAGGTTTCAGACCCAGGCTCATCTGTCTGACCTAGTGTGTGGCCTTGAGCCACTCTTGTGGCAGAGGAGGACACCTGGTCCTGGGCTGAGGCAGTGGCAGAGCCTCCCCTCCTCTTCCCCTCCTCGATGATTTGCCCAGAGCCAGGTGTCCACAGTTGCTGCAGGTCTGAAAATGCCAGTGTCAGCCCCTCAGCTGCAGCACCTCCTCCAACCACTCCATGACCGGAAGCCACCTTGTCCTCAGCCCATGCTCAGCACTCCAGGAGCATTTTCATGCATGAGTGTCTTGGCCCACAGACACAGTGAATAAGCTCAGAGACATTGTTTCAGGTGCCTCATGTCAGAGACACTGATCCCCAAGAGACCAAGTTGCCAGTCCACACAGGCCCAGCATGCCGTGTGGACCAGCCTCTCCTGCTGTGCTGGCCACGCTCTTGGGCTTCTCCGAGTTGAGCCTCAGGGTGGTAGGATGTGTGTTATTCAGAGTTCACACAAACTGTATCAGATGACAGCCACCACCTTCCTACACCCCGTGGCCAAAGACCCACCAAGTTCTTGCCAGCATGGATCACCCTCTTCCCCCAAGCTTGACCCCTTCAGCTGCATGCAGTTCCCCTCCCCAACCACAGGCAAGGCTCATCTGTCTCTCCTGGGAGGGATGAGAGTGTGTAGTGTCCTGACATCGGGTTCCCAGTGCCAGAGCTTAGTCATTGGCTCTCAGCTGTGCCTCTGCTGTCTCAGGCACTGAGGTAAACATCCCCAATGCAATGGGCAGGACACACACTCCACCCCCATCCCATGCCTAGCCAGAAAGGTCCACAGAGGACGGACTTCCCAGTATCAGCTGTCCATGCACACAGCTCCACCTCGTTCCTCCAGGACATCAGCAGAGCAGAGAATCCTATCAGCTTTTCAGCTGAAGAACCCAGAGAAAGACTTCCATGGTGGAGCACTCACCAAGCTCCTGTGAGACCCTGGGACCGGCAGCCAGGCTCCCCCTGTGCCAGAGCAGGGCTGAGCCCCTCCAGTGTGGGGCCACTGGGGTCAGATGACACCAGGTGCTGATGCCCACACTCTTCAGTCTTCATTCCAGAGCATCCTTGGCCTGGGTCACTTGCTGACTGCCCACAGGACCAGAGTTGAAGGCAGATGGGTTTTTGGGGTTTTTTTTTAAGGCTTTCTCTGATCTTAACTCATAGTTGCAAACAAATACAAGTTCAAGTCAAATAATACTCAAGAAAAACAAATCTCTCTCCAGTCGCATTCTCAGAGATAAATGGCATTTGACTTAAATCTTTTTAGACATACAAATATGATTCTTATAAAAAACAAGACTCTAGAGATCATTCTGTACCATGATTTTTTATGTGATGTGTATCATAGACAGAGTTCCTTAACAGTTCAAACACAATCCTTGCACTAACAGCCAGCATGGAGGTCCTCATCCCTGTCCCTGGGGAGATTCATAGCGCCCCTGGGTTCTGGAACCTGATTATGTGCATGGCAAGTATAGGTACACATGTTTTTGATAGACAAAACCACACCACTTAGCAGATTCTCAAACGGACCTGTGGTCAGAAGAGGGTTAAGAACTGCTCGTTTGGGCTGGGGATATAGCTCAGTGGCACAAGTGCCTGCCTGGCAAGTGCGAGGTCGTAAATCCTTGGTTCAAAAAAATAAAATCTAAAAAAAAAAACCCTGCTCATTTTAGGGTGTCTGACACAAGCATGGATGAGGTCCTGGGATCCAGGATACTGTGGCTTTGGCCAAGTCAAACCAGCAGTCACCCAGCACCTGCTCTCTGCAGGTCTGGAGATACAGGTGGATCCCACAGGCTTGAGCTGAAGGAACTGGAGTTGTAACAGCAGGTAGACTTACACAGTTCAAAGGTGGAGTTGTGTAAACATGTCAGCTCTGGATGTGTTTAGGATGAAAACAGAACAAGGGCTGGGAACTACCAACCATGGGTCCCTAAGGGGGCCATCTAGGCCTATGTTAGTCACTTTCCTGTAATATGTTTCTGGACTCTTCAACTGATAGAATTGCTTATATCACCTTTTTTGCTAATAGAATATAGCCTATAACAATCCAAAAAAAAACAAGAGGGAATTTCAAGGAGAGAATAGTCCTGACTTATGCGTGCAGGCAGATGGAGTTGGGAAGGTGGCTTGTGGATCTGCTAGTGGACCAAGTACTGTCCACACATGCACCAGGGATACTCTTGCGTGTGTGTACACACCCCCACAAGTGGTCCTTCTGAGGGCACAGTAGTGGGCAGCTCTGGAATCCAGCCTCCCCAGCCCGAAACCTGATATAACACTGCATTCTTAGTGATCTTGGGCAAATTAACATCCAGCCTTCACTTCCTTGTCTGAAGTGATAGTGATGAAACTACCACATAAGCTGAGGCTTAGAAAATGTTCAAACAGTGCCTGGCCTGTGTTAGTGGGCCTTAAATACCAGTTCCTATCAACACACCTATCCCGGTCCAGCCCCCGCTCCAGGCACAAAGACCCTGCAGGCCAGGTCTGCCATCCCCCCAGCTCCTCAGCACCGTTCTCCAGCTTCCCTGGGTTCACCCAGACTCCTGGCACCCTGTTGTTTGAGGTTTCCTAGGCTGGCCTGTCCTCGTCAGTCTAGGTGCTGGAACTGTCTTAGTGCTGCTGAGACTCAGAGCTCTGTGATGTTAAAACAGTCTCCCATACTGTCTTGGTTCCTAGCCCTTAGTGTCTGAATTTTTCATGGCACCTCAGATCAAACCAAGTCTCTAGCAGTTCCGTTTGTTTAAACAGACCAATCAATGTCATTATTCTAAAATTTATCACCCATTTGAAAATCAAGATGTAAGTTGAAAGAAAAATTCTCCTTCCATTCTTAAATAGCCTAAGTGCTGACAGGACACAGGTACAATTTCTCAAGCCTTGAAATCAGACCAAACAGCACCACCTTCACTTGCTGTTCCATATTGCCCCAAAGCACCATCACAGCTTCCTGAAGATGTCCCATCTAGTTAACACAGTGTGACTGGTGCTGCAGCTAAACACTGTCAAGCAGGTGGTTGATACTGTCTGCAGCAGAGGTCAAGCTGGTTTCTTTTCTTTTCTTTTTTTTTTTTTTGTCCCCCAGTACTGGGGATTGAACTCACAACGGTGTGCTTCCAAGGCAGGCACTTATGCCACTGAGCTAAACCCCCAGCCCAGGCTGGTTTCTTTCCTATGCAGAATTATCCTGCAGGATGCTAGGGTGCTTCATGTTAAAGACAATGGCAGTGCAGATGTCCTATCAGTTTAGTGCCTTTGAGAATTGGAAGCAGATTAAAGTCAAAGTTCATATTAGTTGGTTAAATAAACCAGATATTCTCTAAGTAACCAGAGAGAGACATTTTCCACTCTTATTCAAAAGTCCAAAAGCTTCACATCAGAGCTCCAGTTTGCCTAGTCAACAAGTCTCCAGACTGACTATCAGGCCCTGACACATCTCTTGCAGTTGGCTCTATTGTGCCCACTGGTGGCCAGCAGGATGCCAGTTGTGCTACCCTGGGGCAGATGCTACTTTCACCACCGTTCCCATGTGGCAACGTATTGGAAGCAATATACATAACCTTATTTTAAAGGCCAAGCCAGGATCTAAGCCCAACATGCCTGTATCCAAGGCCTGCTTCCCCTACTCCATGCTGCTGGCCCTTGCAAAAAGCAACAGATGTCCCTAACCTGTCCCTGTTTTGCCAGGCAACCCAGGCAAAACCTCCCCAGATGCGGGGAAACAGCTACAGAAGGAGTAAATATAAACTCAGGCCTGTGTGGACATTTTAGTCCTCTGGGAAAGAATTTTAAGAATAAAGAAAAGTACTGAAGGGATACTGAGGACCAGAGGCACCTGGCGGATGGGAAGAATCCACTTCTGAGGATATGTGGATGTTTATCTGCACAACACACCCTAGGATGGAGAAGGAGGTCCTGTACTGGGCACCTGAGGGCAACGGCATGCCAGGAGGCTATGAGGATTGTGGCTTGTATGACTGCATTTCAAGTATGAGCACTGCCCCTGGCACCAAGCCTGAGGCCAGCAGCCCTGGGCTCCATGCAGCCTGAGCATTATCCCAGGAGCATCCCAGCTCTGCATATGGAGCCCTGAGGTCCTAATAGGATGGTCAGCACCCAGCTGACCCCTTACCCTGGCTCAAGCCACCTCTGGGCCCTTTCAGGTCCGGGTCGAGGTGTTTCGGGCAGAAGAGCTGATGGCATGTGCAGGACTAAGCTCACCCCAAATCGTCCCTCTGTATGGCGCAGTGAGGGAAGGTCCTTGGGTCAACATCTTCATGGAGCTTCTAGAAGGTAAAGTGTTAGTGGCACTCATTCTCCCTCACAGTTTTGCCAAGGTTGACTTGCTTTCCTCCACCTGCCCTCGGCTTGCATGGCAGCTGGGAAGGCCCCATGTGCAGTCTGCCTGTGTCTCCTAGGTGGCTCCCTGGGTCAGCTCATAAAGCAGAAGGGCTGTCTGCCAGAGGACCGGGCCCTCTTCTACCTGGGCCAGGCATTAGAGGGGCTGGAGTTCCTGCATGCACGAAGGGTTCTTCATGGAGATGTCAAAGGTGAGGCTCTGGTCCCTGTGGCTCCTCTTTGCATCTTCCTACCCAGTCAGTCTCCTGACAGCAAGTCCTGATCAGGCTGCTATACTCGTGGGAAGGGCGTGGCATTCTCCAGCTCTGCCTAGAACTGTGGTTTAACCACTGGACACGACGGGGTGGCAGAGCAAAATGGTGGTGTATGTTGCTCCTGCACCTCACCACCCCACCCCGCTTTTGTGACTGATGAAACACTGAAAGCAGCAGCTGCCTTGTAGGATCAGTCAGAAAATTGGCTCACTGGAGGCCACTCTGAGCCAAAGTGGGCTGGTGCCTATGTGACTCACCTATTCCCTTCCTCCCATGTTGGATGCCTGTCTGCAGCTGACAACGTACTCCTATCCACGGATGGAAACCGTGCAGCCCTCTGTGACTTTGGCCATGCTGTGTGCCTGCGACCCAGTGGCCTGGGGAAGTCCATGCTCACAGGTAAAGCCCCACTGCCCTCCGGATGACAGCAGTGGCTCTCACTGGGCATTAGCCATGCCTTGTGTGCCTTCACTGTGGAGCTGGTGGCATGTGTACCTGACACCTGCAGATTCCAGCTGACAGCCGCCCAGGTCAGCAACTGGGCATAAATGCAGTCATCCACACCCGATTGCATTCTGCTTCCCAAAGCCCAGGCGCTGTAGTGGTAAAGGCTTTTTTAACTTCCATTATTCTGAATATTTAAACAATCTCTGCCCATTGAATAATACAGTAACAAAGTGGTATAAAAGGAAAAAAAGAATTCTCACATTTCTTTTGTCTGGCAAGTTAATCATGACTAATTTATGCTTTTTCTGTGCCTGGTTTAGCCCATTATAACACAGCTTCATGCTGTTTTTCTCATGTATAGCATTAAGCATAAAATGGCCCCATTTTGACCACAGGAAAAGCAATCTTTTAGAAGTACAGATTGAGTGTCCCTAACAGGAAAATCCAAAATACACAAATTTTTGAGCAATGGCATGATCCCACAAGTGAAAATTCCATACCTCAGTTCATGAGAGGCTGCAGTCAGAACTCAGGCACACTAAGAATATTGTAAAAATTATTGTGGGCTGTGTATAACACACATATAGCACATAAATAAATGGCCTGTGCATGGCTGTCCCCAGGGTACATGGTTGTATACCTGGGAATATTCCACATGGAAAGAATTGGAACCCAGAGGACTTCTGGCCCTCAGCACGAGGCGAGGGAATGAGGCTGGGTCTGAAGTGCAGTGTATTGTTGCTAAAGGGTTGTGTTGCCAACCGATTTGGACACCTGACTCCCACCTTACAATAGCTTTAGTGGGTCTTTTAGGGTTTTAGTAAAAAATAAGTTTTTCTACTCTTTTGAAGAAAGTAGAGCTGACCAAAAACTGAAAACAAATTATTAGGAAAATTACATTGTTAGCGTCTGCTGTTACTCCTAGTCTTTTATGCATAAAAGTTTTTGCTACTAGTGTGGTTTTTGTTTGTTTGTTTGTTTGTTTGTTTGTTTTTACACAAAACTAGTATTCCCAAAACATCACAGCAATAATTAGTCTTCCTCAACCGAACTGTCACTATCCAGCCCATTCCATTTGAGGGCTAAGCCTGCGTTGTGGGCGAAGTATGCTCTGCTCCTGTTCCCGAGTGCCTGGCTGAGTGAGCCCTGTGGGCTCAACTAGATTTCCTTTCTTGACTTGACATGACGTGCATCCTCTGGGACCAGTCCAGGGACCACAGGAGCCGAGGGAATGGCCTCCCAGGCTCTTGCCTCCAGCTCACAGTGCCGTTTCCACCTCACCCTGGCCTCAGGTGACTCTATCCCTGGCACGGAGACCCACATGGCGCCCGAGGTAGTGCTGGGGAAACCCTGCGACACCAAGGTGGACGTCTGGAGCAGCTGCTGCATGATGCTGCACATGCTCAATGGCTGCCACCCCTGGACCCAGTATTTCCGAGGGCCATTCTGCCTCAAGGTCAGTGCCAGTGCCCAGGACCACAGGATTGCAGTGCCTGTGGATCTTGAGAGGGCTTGAGCCAGGGGAAGCCTGCTCATAAATGCGAGATCCTGATTAAAATGCCCACCACCCAAATCTTTCATGCCTGTGACCTGGCCCTCTCCACCTATCTCCCAACCAGCTATAGAACATGGGCACCCTGCTGCCTGGCTCCTCATTCCCTTTCAAGGAGGAGCCAAGACCTGACGCTAACCCAGACTCCTTCAGCCCTTGTAGCAGATGCCCACCAGTCCAGTGTCAGTGGGAAGGCAGAGCAGAAGGCCTGTGCCGAGCAGGAGACAGGGCCCGAATGCTGTCTTTTGGCCCCCAGATCGCCTGTGAGCCTCCGCCCGTGAGGGAGATCCCAGCCTCCTGCGCCCCTCTCACAGCCCAGGCCATTCGAGAGGGGCTGATGAAGGAGCCCGCCCACCGTGCGTCAGCTGGAGAGCTGCTGGGGAAGGTGTGCAGGGCACTGCAGCAAGGTGAGCACCAGGCCGCCTACTCTGCAGGGGCAGGGCAGGAAGAGGGCTCCCCATTTGGGATGTAGGATACCCAGAGGTTGGAGGTGCTAGGATCATGCTAGCGGGAGGCCCAGTCAGGGAGGCACAAACCATTAAGGATCAGCCTGCAGAATGAAGCCAGGCACCACTAGATACTCAAGGGAAAAATCAGAACCTTGGCACAGCAAGTACAGGTTGGGGTGGAAGCTGTCAGACCCCTGGGCACTGTGGAAGAGAGTGTGCCAGGCTGCAGACCTGGGGGCCCAGCCCTGCCACTCCCAGAGCACTACAGAGAGTCCTGGCTCCGAAGAGGGCATCACATGGCTATGCACTCCTGCTGCCGGGGGGTAAGCTGCAATCGGGTCCTTCCCCAGGGAAATGGTAGGGGTGGGACACCACCAGCACCTAAAGCTGCTTGATGTTTGTAGAACAGCAGGGACTCAGCTGAAGCTACAGGGCTGAGGGAAAGGAGGAACCAACGGGAGGAGACCCAGAACACAATGCACTGCTTTAAATTCAAAACCAGTCAATGAAAATACACTGTACAAATGCAATCAATCAAAAGTGATGCGTGGGACATGAGAAGGTACCCTGGGAGAGGACAAGCAGTGGTCATCCAAGTGAAAGGGGAGGAAACGGCATAGGAGAGAGACGGCAGGAAGGCTGTGCAGCTGGGGGGTGGGGGGCAGCACTGCAGAAACCCCGCAGCCGGCAGCAGGGGTGGGAGGCACCGTGTGCAGGCACTCAGGGCTCCCTTTCTGATGTGCTGGGATCCAGCCCAGGCTTTTGCACATGCGAGGCCCGCTGCTGCCCCCAGCTGCACTGCACCCCCAAGCCCTCTTCAGTCCCCCCAGCAGCGTCCCCTGGAGTTGGTTCTGTAGCTTTGAATTTGCCCGACAGTACAAGGATAAAGACAGAAGACCGCCACACCGCGTCGCACAGGGCCTGTGTCCCATGCCCCTGCACCCACTGCCACACACTGTCTTACAGTGGGAGGTCTGAGGAGCCCCTGGAGGGGAGAGTACAAGGAGCCAAGATACCCGCTAAGAGACCAACCCGCCTGCCCCCAGACCTCACCTGCACATCAGCGGAAGTGCTCACCCCCATACGACACAGGCCCGACCCCAACGGTTCAGCCTCCACTGCCGCCAGAGCCCCCAGAGCAGAGCAAGTCTCCCACTCTGAACTTGAGCCAGGAGGACCCTGGCCCCTGGGAACCTTTGCCTCTGTCCTCCCTGGACCTGGCCCCAGCTAAGAGTTCTGGCCCACCAGAGCGGAGAGCAACCCTCCCTGAGCTGGAGCTGCAGCAGCTGGAGATAGGTAGGGTGGCCAGTGGGGTCCCACCCGAGCATCCGCTGGCCTGCATTGGCCAATTCCCCTCGGCCCTGCCTGCAGGTCAGCTCCCGCTGGGCCCACCATGTGGCAACCTCCTGCCAGCCTCTTAACTTACTCTCTCTCTTGCTGCAGAATTATTTCTGAACAGCCTATCCCAGCCTTTCTCTCTGGAGGAACAAGAGCAGATTCTCTCGTGTCTCAGCATCGACAGCCTCTCCCTATCAGAGAGCAGTGAGGTAAGTCGCCGAGGAAAGCTGGGCACCTTGGTTCTGGCCCTTGGCACAGGTTGGAAGATGGACCATGGGCGGGGTACTCGCTGAAGAGGGCCGTGGGGAGAGGTCCTTGTCAAGAGGGCTGTGGTTCCTTAGAATGGGACCATGCATCTGGAAGAGGAAGGGACTCAGCTGCTGGCATAGTGGGGAGCTGCTCTTGCTCCTGTGGAAACAGGTTTTGCCCTCCACAGTCCAGGTGCACCTGTCCCCTCCCCCTTGAAGGACACAAGCCCAGCAACAGTCCCTGAGCCTGAGCCTGCTCTGTTTCAGAATCCATCAAAGGCCTCTCAGAGCTCGAGGGACACCCTGAGCTCCGGTGTACACTCATGGAGCAGCCAGGCAGAGGCTCGGAGTTCCAGCTGCAACGCAGTGCTGGCATGGGGGCGGCCCGCCGACACCCCTAGCTACTTCAACGGTACAGCCTAGCAGCCCATGGCTGCCGAGCGGCCTGGGACTGGGGTCACAGAGGGTTTGTGTCTCCCTGGAGTGGGGGAGGGAAGGGAGGATACCTGGGGCCCAGAGGGCGAGGACCCTGTCCAGGGAGATGGTGGAGCAGCAAAGGACCACTAATTGTGTCCTCACTGGCTGCCAATGGCGTCCCAGGGCCCCCCATGCTAGGAAGAACAGCTCTTGTGGCCCAGAGTTAATGTCTTCTAAGGAGGAAAGAAAGGAACAGGACCCCTGTGCCCCTGGGTGTTGTAAACCAGAAGTTGGCAGTGAGCTAGCTGTTGGCTGCCTCCCCAGGTGGAGGTCAGAGATGAGGAAGACAGCTGTTTCCAAGCTGGGTGCATGGGCTGTGCTATGGCTTTGGTAGACAAGGGCTTCATGGGCTCACAGTTAGTTCCCAGCCTCCTTGGGCCAGTATGGTTCATGCCAGCAGCCCTTGGCCCAGGCCAAAGCCACTCCTTTGGAGAGTGATATCAAGAGTCTCTGCATTCGTTTCTTTTCTGCTGCACCCGGGCTGGAATTCCACATGCCAGCAGCTGCCCCAGCAGACAGTGCAGATCCCCAGGCTGCAGCCAGGAAGCCACATGTGTGTGAGGTTGAGCCACTCCAGCCTGGCTTTCACTGCACCACTTCCTCACAGGCAGCCTGCTCCTCTGTAAGGAAACTCCCCACACAGGTCCCTCCTCCTGGGCATGACAGCTGCTCTCCTGTCGCCTTGCCTGCCTCTAGGTGTGAAAGTCCAAATACAATCTCTCAACGGAGAGCACCTGCACATCCGAGAGTTCCACCGAGTCAAAGTGGGAGACATCGCAACTGGCATCAGCAGCCAGGTGAGGCAGGTGCTTTCAGAACCCTGGAAATGCCACCCCGGGGAGCAGACTGGCCTCCACTGCCCACTGTGGCCCAGTGCAAGATGAGCCAGACTGGGGTGGGGTGGTCTTCAGGTCCTCCAGAGAGAAAGATAGCCTAGGGCTGCCCATTGGCTGGAGGGAGGCGCCCCTAATGTAACAGGACCATAGCTTGATGCCACCCCGTGCTGATGGGCCATCTCAATCCTTGGTTTGCTCCACCCCCCAGATCCCAGCCACAGCCTTCAGCTTGGTGACCAAAGATGGGCAACCTGTTCACTATGACATGGAAGTGCCAGACTCGGGCATTGACCTGCAGTGCACCCTGGCCCCTGACTGCAGCTTTACCTGGAACTGGAGGGTGAAGCATGGCCAGCTGGAGAACAGGCCATAGCCCCATCTGCCACTGCCACTTCACTAACGAAGCAGCGGCCTCCTTGGTGCCCAGTGCTGCCCTGAGATAGGCTTAGCCTGTTTGGGGCCTGCTGTCCCCTGGGAGCAAGTGAAATGCTTCTCACCTGAGCCCTCGCGCCCAGTCTTCCATGTGAAGAGATAGAGGCAGGAGGACTCCTGTCTAGGAACAAGATAGAGAGGGGCAGGTAGAAGTCCAGGGGCCCACGCCCAGGTCACACTGAACCAGGGCGGCAGTGCCCCCAGCCTTGGGTTCGTGGGAGCCTCAACCCTTATCCTGGCCATGCTGACCGTCGCCTCCCTGTGGAATGGAGGAGAAGGGAAAGGATGCAGCCTGGGAAGGCCCATTCATAGAACTGCCACCTTCAGGATCTGCCACAGCACAGGTCCTCAGTCAACCTGCAGTTTAGCCAGGGACCAGAGAAGGTGGCAGGGAAGTAGTTCTCAGTCCCCAAACTCAGTGTGTGTTCTTTACTGTTGGCCACCACTACTCCCCAGAATGCTTGGCTCCTTGCACTCAGTTCCTTCATCTGTAAGTGCAGGGTGGCAAGAGTGGTTTACAGCTGGGGCACAGTGGATGCTACCAAGAGCGGCAAGTTCAGACACTCCTCACCACCGGCGTCCCTCACACTGTAGTGCTTTCCCCTGCCATGGAGGCCTGCTGCCAGCCACACTTTGCACTCTGATGACTTCAAAGCACTTTCCTGACTGCCCACCAGCACAGTGGTGGCTCTGCGAGGCACCGCAGGCCAGGGTGGCGAGGGCTGCTAGTGTGCCCATGACCGCCGGGCTCCTCCCCTCTGGAGACAACGCCCTTGCCTCTGCTCCGGGAAGTCGCTCAGCACTGGTGTAGCATTAAGTCTACTGTGAATTAGAGATGCTTGTCCCACACCAAGCCAAGGTGGCCTTGGTCCAGCTGTCTCTGTGGAGCGGCCTGCTCTGGGAATGCCCCCACCTGACCGAGAGGGGCAGTAGCCTTGGCTCTGCAGCATGTGGGCTGCAGACCAGAGAACTGTGAGGAATAAAATGGTGTTGATGAAAGTCTGCAACTCAGGCTTCTCTCTGGCCAGCCTCAGCCTGTGGTGGGTCTTAAAAGTCCCCGCATGGGGACAGAGGCAGCCATTCCCAGGACTGCAACGCCTGTAGGCGTGGCCAAGATAGGGTGCAGGCAGTGACCAGCTGCCCGCTGAGCGACTGGGCAGAGTCAGGTCGACCTTTGGGGCGGCACGCCTCTACTCCGCAAGTGCGGGCGCCCCACGCCCATCCGCAGGTTCCTGGGGAGCAGGCCGCGGCCCTGTGCCCAGAGCACGTACAAATGCCCCTAGCGATGGCAGAATCATGGCCAGACGTCACAGACGCGGCAACCTCACAAACACCAGGACTTCCAGCTTCACCAACACCCCTCACTGCAAGACAAAGAGCGCACTGGAGGCTGAGGGGCAGCAGCCACCAACGGGTACCCTGAGGACGCAGCTCGGCCCTTCTGGGGCGCACAGGTGGAGGTGCGCGGGGTGGGGCGGCGCAGAATCAGCGGAGGGGGGGCGCTCTGGCCGGGCCCCTCTCTGCGTCGACCCCCTGTAGTGTCACCAGCACAGAGCGCGGAAGTGTACGCCACACGCGTGCTCGTCCCCAGCTAGATTCAGCGCGTTCTCGGGTCCCCTGCGCAAAAACAGTGTCTTGTAACCCGGAAGCAACTGGTGAATGGTCCCAAACTGCGTATTATTTTAGGAAGTCGCAGCTAGCTGTGCTTATTGGTGCTTGGAGCTTTGCTCGGGGGAGCGTACTCATCTCTGCACTTCGTGTTGTACGAGTGGGTTTGGCCCTCTGCCGGCATCCCCCCTACCCAGATGGGTGCAGATCACCACTGAAGTGGGATTTTCTTGGGACCCTCTCTCTCAGAAGGACGTGAGGTAGCATTAAATATGTGACACGCAGTAACCGCCAGAGAGCTCCGCATCCCTGCCCAGGGTTCACGGGCTTCTTAAACCGTTTCTGTGCCCTTGAGCGCACACTCTGAGGCCAACTCGTGTGGGATAAGCCAAGTCCAGACATAGTCGGACAGCTGGGTTTGTCAAAAGAGGAGGCACGGGCTTTCAGGCGAGTAGGATGTTGCTTTTCCAACTATAAAAAATACACAAAGACACAGAGGCACAGAAGGGCCTGTGAGCTCAGGCAGGGAGCAGGATGCCATTAGCTCAGGGGCACACGTGCCTGCTTGACAAGCGTGAGGTCCTGAGTTTGATCCCTGGTACCAAAAAAAAAAGGAAAAGAAAGAAGGCAGAAGCAGCACCATGCCAGCACCTCTGAGGCCACCTGGAATGGAGTACGCTTGACTGGAGGCAGGAGTGATGTGGCAGGCTCTTTGATTTGAAGGGTGTGGCTGCTGTGGTCTGGCCGGAGGCCTGGGCCTTTCAGACAGCACAGTCATTAGCTTCAGGGCTTGGAGCCGGCCAGGCCTGCCCTAAGCAACAGCAGCCTGCTTCCTCTCAGAGAGGAGTCAGCCTCCTCATGCCTGGGAGGGAGAGAGGCCTGGGTTCCCACGGGCACTGGTGCTGAGAGACAGAGAAGCTGGCAGATGGCAAAGGGCTGCATCCCAGGCCGGCATTGCAACTGGGAAGTTCAGAGGCTGCAAAGTCGAGGAGGCACAGACAGTCCAATTTCTAGTTTCGATGAGGACCAAGGCTGAACTAAGAGAGGGTGCTCGAGATTCGCAGCTGCCCAGGGAGACCCTTCTGACCTGTAGAGCCGCATTGCCCTGCTAGAGTCTCAATGCACAGAGTGTAAACTTGAATGAGAAATGTGAAGTCAACATGGTGCCATATGCCCAGCATTCTGAGAGGCTAAAGAAGGAGGACTGCAAGTTCAAGCCCCATCTGAGCAACTTAGAACTGGTCGTAAAATTTTAAAAATAATCAAGAAATGGAGGATGAACCCCAGGATTTGGTGGAATAAGGATAGGAATTTTGTTTCTCTGCAAAGGCATTTGCTGAGCATCCCTTAGGCCAGATGCCCTGCTAAAGAAATGTGAAGTGAGCCCCTCGTGCCCCCCCAAGGGTTAGGGTTAGGGCTTGGGGAGGTCTGGGGGCCAGCCCTGGGGCCATCCCACAAGCAGCCCCTCACCCAGCACGATGAATGGGTCCAGAGGGCTCTGGAGACCTGTGGGAGCATGGCCTCGGGAAGGGCAGCACCTAGCCTAGGAAGCTCTGCATTTAGAGCACAGCCCATTCCTGTTCCTTCAAGGATGTGTAGGCAGCGGCTGGAGCTAAGTGAGGAGGAGACAGAGGCTGGAAAGCAACATGGGGCAGGGGCTGCACTGTCAGCCCATGGCAGTGCCTTGCCTGGAGCCGAGGTTCTACACTTCTTCCTGTCTTCTCCAGGAGCCCGCACACAGCCCCACCACTCCTCACAGCACAGGCTGTGCCCCTGCAATGGTCACTCTGCCTCAGTGCCTCTCTGCATGGAGACCCAGAAGCAGAGAGAGAAAGGTGGAACCGGGATCAGAATATACCCCTCCAAGTTATGTCCTCAGTGCTGGGCAAGGTGGTGTACTGTGCACGGAGGCTGAGGCAAGAGGGTCACTGTGAGTTCAAGGCCAGCCTCAACTACATAATGAGTTCAAGGCCCGCCTGACTGCACAGAGATCCTGTCTCAAAAACAAACAAAAAACAAGGCATGTCCTCAGTGCCCCACCCCTTCTAGTCAAGCCCCCCTCTGCATGTGAGACTTGTGGGAGGCCTTGTATCTAAACCATAACAACAAGCTGGTTCTTTATGGTCAATAAAGCTGGAAAATCCCTAACCAAAACTAAAGAGGACAAAATTCATCAGGAACAAAAGGAATAATATCCTACAGTTTTTACAGATATGAAATGGATAATAAGGGAATGCTGTGAATGTTTTATGTGAATAAATTTTAGTTTATATAAAATGAACCAATTCCTTAAAAGGTACAAATTCTAAAACCTCTCTAAGAACAGAGCAATTCTTGCTGGGCATGGTAGCACACACCTGTAATCCCAGCACGCAGGAGGCTGACGCAAAAGGATTGCTGTGAGTTGAAGGCCAGCCTGTGCTATATAATGAGTTCAAGGCCAGCCTGAACTACATAGTAAGACCATCTCAAAAAAACAAAAAAGAATAGAGCAGTCCTGGAGATGGATGGTGACAGCTGTGCAGTCATGTGAATGGACTCTCTGCCCTGAGCTGCACACTTCCAAATGGTTAAAATGGGATGGAGTACATTTGTACAAGGCAGGGCCGGGGATTTAGCTCAGTGGCATAAGCACCTGCCTGGCAAGTGCGAGGTCATGAATTCTATCCCTGGTACACAAAGAAAGAAAGAAAGAAAGAAAGAAAGAAAGAAAGAAAGAAAGAAAGAAAGAAAGAAAGAAGAAGAAAGAAAGAAAGAAAAAAAGAGAAAGAAAGAAAGAAAGAAAGAAAGAAAGAAAGAAAGAAAGAAAAAGAAAAGCAAGGCACAAGGCCGTGGGCTCAGCACCACACTTAAAGAAATAAATAAAACAAGAAAAACATTTAGAATTGTCAACTTTGTGTTATATAGTATTTTACCATAATAAAAAAGAAGAAATGTCCGAAACAGCCCTTTATCTAGACTTTTTGGGCAGGTTTTGATTGGTGCTAGGTTTTGAACCCAAGGTCTTCACATAAGCTAGATTCCAAGCCATATATACATATATATATTTTTTTTTGAGACAGTCTCACTGAATTGCCCAGGCTGAGTTCAAACTTACCAGCCTCCTGCCTCAACCTTGAAAAGTGCCAAGATTTTAAGAATGTGCTACCCACGTCTGGCTGTATCTAGCTCTTAAATTTAAATATGTAATTGACAATCTTCCCAAAACTCCAGGCTTCAGTTCAGAACCTTCATTTGTGAACTCTATTTTAGAAAAATTACATAATTGAAGAGATACTTTCAAGTCATTCTGTGGAACCAGCATTATATGTGAAAAGCATATTACAAGAGAAGAAAATTAGACACCAATAGGCCTCATAAATGAATATGCAAAAATTCCAAAAAAGTTAGCCAAACTTGGCATGGTAGTACACACTTAATCATCCCAGAACTCTGTGAGGCTGGGACAAGAGAATAACAAGTTTGAACCCAGCCTGTGTAATTTAGCAACTTAGCAAGACCCTGTCTCAAAATAACTTTTTAAAGGGGCTGGGAATGCAGTCCCCACAACCAAAAAAAGCATTGACCAATCAATCAGATTCTACAGTATAAGAAAGGATATCTGGTTTATCTCCAGTAATGCAAACTGATTTAACTTTAAAAAAACCATTTAGCCCATACATTAACATATTATAATATATATGACCAATACAACATGTTAACAGAATAGTTTTTAAAAAGTGATCATCTAAATAAATGGAAAAAAAAGAAGAAGAAGAGGGGCTGGGGATTTAGCTCAGCAGCACAAGCACCTGTCTGGCAAGTGCAAGGTTGTGAGTTCAATCTCTGGTACCAAAAAAAAAAAAAGATACTGGACAAAATCCAACATCCCTGGCTACAGCCCAAGGAAACCCGCAAAGAATTTCCTCAGCCTGATAAAAGGCATCTGTGAAGAGGAGGGGAAATGCAGTTAACACCATGCTCAGTGGTGAAATGCTTGCCCCCAAAGCAAGGATGTGCATCCCTTCTGGTTACCATTGTACAGAGGAGGCTCTCAGTGCAGTAAAGCAAGAGGAAGAGAAGAGAGAGAGGAGAGGAGCAAGAGTCCAGACTGGGAAGTCTGTGCAGAAGATGCTGTGTGGTGTAGATTCTTGTGAAAGTTACCAGAGCCAGGCACAGTGGTACAGACCTTAATCCAGCTGCTCAGGAAATTGAGGCAGCAGAATCGTAAGTTTGAGGCCAGCCTAAGCAACTAAACAAGATGCTCCCAAAAGCAAAGAGGGCCAGGGATTTAGCTCAGCAGCATAAGTGCCTGCTTGGCTAGTATGAGGTCATGAAGTCAATCCCCGATACCAAAAAAAAAAGGAAAGAGGACTAGAAATATAGCTCCATACATCCTAATTTTGATTCTCCCCCCCCAAAAAAAAACTACTAGAACTAAAATTTTAGCATGGTTGCAGTATACAAGATTAATATGCTTCTGCATATGCATAATTGGAAATTGGAATTATTTCATGTCACAGAGTGTCACTCAGACCCACATTAGACTACTCCTAATTGCAGTGCAATCAGGTCCCAAGCAAAGCCAACCTCAGATTATTTTTCCAACCCTGAGAGCTGTGACGAATCTCGCCATACTCAGGGGATGGCTGTTGGGGCTGAGGCTCTGCACCCTGGGTTCAGGTCACTTCAGCAGTCATCCAGCCCTGCTGATGTTCTGTCAGAGGGATTTGGGCATACTGGGCTGTGCTCTGTGGCCTCCATCAGCAGGAGGGAGGACTGTCAAGTGGCCCTGGGGCATGGCAGTGGTGGATTCCAGGAGTCAGAGAAGTCCAAGATGGCATGTGGGCAGGTGGCTGTGGGAGCCTGGACAGGTGCCAGCTAAGGTCTAGTGGAGGACAGCTGCTTAGGGAGGGAAGCGGCAGCGGGGCCTACTGAAACCCTAAGCCCTCACCACCTTCTTCCACCAGGTGGCGGCATGTTCCCCTGCTGTGGCAAGGAAGCAGTGGAGATCCTGGAGCCCCAGTGAGAACACACCCCTCACCATAGGGCCCCTTGGCCCGCAGGACCTGGCAGCCTGCACCCTATACCTAGGGCCTCCTCCATTTTGCCCATTTCCAAATCTCCCCAGGCTCGGGTGCTGTGCGTCACCCCTCCCACCTCTACCTCCGCCCCTGACATGAGAAGGAGGGTGGGATACAGGGACAGCAGAAGCCTGGGAGAACCACTGTGTGAGGTGGGGTGGTGCACACCCAGGCAGGAGTGGGGTCACCATGCCCGGGCATTGAGACCAGGGAACAGGGCACCTCCACCTGCATGTCCCTGCCAGCTCTCTGGATCTCTCCAGCCAGCAGTGGCACCTGGGTGTGGGGGGCGATGCCACTTCCCAGACACCAATCCCAATGCCAGCTCCCCCAGGGCTGGACAAAAACAGAGGCCCCAGGCCTCAGCTTTGCCCCTGAACCCAGCTCAGCAGGTGGAGCAGAACTGCCCAGCTCCACAGCAGGGTACTGAGCTCTGCGAAGCTCAGAATCAGAGGCTGGGATGCAGCACAGTGGTCGGCACTGGCCCAGCATTGGAACCTCAAATTCTATGAAGGGAATGAAAAAGGATCCCTCCGCTAGAGCTCCTGGGGCAGTGGGGAGCCAGGCCATCTTGCCAGCCCTGCATGAGGCAGGGATCTCTGCTCTGAAGCCACTGCCCCGTGGAACACCACACCCACCCTGAGTCTTCTGCCTCAGGATCAACTTTGCCAACAGTGACTTCCACCCCCAGGTGGCACAAGAAGAAGACAAGACCAAGGTGAGTTTTTGGATCACCTCCCCTGGGGCAGTGACAGGTAAGGGGCCCTTGGAGTCCATGGTTCCCATTCCAGGAATCCTAGGACCAGGCCAGTGTGGAACCATGTCCACACCACCTCCTGGAGAGGGCTCCTAAAGGGGCACTAGGTGTGGGGGGGGGCACAGATACCACAGGGCCTGGGCAGGTTTGCACACTCGGCGCCCACAGCATTTAGCTGAAACCGTTCAGCTGGAGACAGAATTACTAGCTGCGGAACCAGATCTAGACTCAGTGCCCGAGCTGGAGAGCCTGGAGAGGGAGCCATCATCACATCCAGCTCCCATCCCAGCACCCGAGCCCGAGCCCGTCGAGGATCAAGGCTGGAAGGTGACCACCGTGGTGCTGTGCCATGGAAGTTCTAGGCAGCCAGCAGCCCCCAGGCACCAGCATGTCAAGGAGGAGGCCCCAGTGGCCCCCAGGAGCTGTCATACCCAGACCCCCAAACACCTATTCTGGGCTGACAAGCTTGTCCAGACATCAGAGCACAGTCAGCAGCAACAAACAAGCAGAGCAACCAAGGCAGCACCAAGAGCACCAGACACATCAGGCCAGTGTCAGAGAAGCAGCCCAAGGGCCCCAGCACCTGCCCGACCCTCACAGCCACAACCCCCCGCCGCCACCAGGCCCCCTGCTGCCACCAGGTCCCCCACCACTGCCAGGCCCCCTGCTGCAAACCACTGAGCTGATAGAAGTGGTTCACTTTGGGACAGCCCTTGCCTTAGCCTCCTCCAGCAGTATGGACCTGCCCAGCCTGGGACACAAGACCAACGCTGCATCCCAGGAGACTGTGCAGCCTTCACCCACACCCGTCCAGCCCACCTTGGACAAGGAAGAGCGGCCTGAAGCCAGGGGTCAGGAAGACAAGAATCAGCCCTACTCTTACCTGGACTTCAGCAGCCAAGGGCTCAGTAGTGCCACCATCAAAGGAGAAGTGAGGTTTCTCCAGACAGGGGCTGTGTTGCCCCAGCTGCAGGGAGCCAACCAAGAGTGAGTGCAGCAGCCTCAGGCCCAGCCACTGTGGGTGGGGGTGACAGGAGGGGCTGAGGGGGTTATGGGATGCACAGTGACCCCCAGCCTGTGACCTCACAGAGCCCATGAAAACAAGATTCCAGGGAACAGGGGTGCAGGAGCAAGGCGCAGGCAGCCACAGAGGCCTGGAGCCAGGAGGGTGTGCTCTGCAGGGCCAGGGCAGGGACCTGGCAGGGGCGGGGCGGGGGGCAGAAACAAAAGCAGAAAACTCTCTGCTTCACCAGCATCTGCCTGCTGGGCTGGGCCAGGACACCTCTGGGAGTGGCGGGAGTGGGACTCTCAGTGCCCCGTGACAAAGACACAAGATGGGACTTTTCCCAGGGCCCGTCCCCAATCCTCAAGGATCCCTAGCAGTGCTGTCTCTTTGTGTTGCAGCCCAGTGCCAGGAACCAAGAAAGAGAATCCACTATTGCTGGAAATCCATTTTAAGATGTCACCCTCCCCCACCCCAGAGAAATGACTACAGGAAACAGTAAAGCCTCCAGTGCTGGCCCGGCCCCGGCCCTCTGTGCAGCTACTCCTGGGCAGTGAGCTCGGCTGGCTGGCTGCCGTGCCAGCGGTTCCTAAGACAACACTCCATTCTCGGCTGCCCAGCCCACCCTCTCCTGGCCGTGTGTCTCACCTGCTCATTCCCCTGCGCAGTCACTTCATTGCTACCTAGCCAGACCTCTGGACACCCGGAGAAACACAGGGGTGCCTGGGGAGGCCACAGAGCCTCTCTGAGCCTTTGTTTCTTAGGCCCAAAGCCAGGGACACACTGGGATCACATGCACCTGAAGGGAGTCCTTCCTGTTCCTCTGTGGGAAAGGCCAACAGAGAAGGCTTGAAGGAGGGACAGGGACAGTGACAGGCCTTCCAAGGGGGGACAGCCTTGAGCAGAAAGGTACCCAAAATGCAGGGAAGAAGCCCTGGTGTGGTGGCACACACCTGTCATTCCAGCTATCTGGGAGGCTGAGGCAGAAAGATTGCAAGTTCAAAGCCAGCCTGGGCAACTTAGTGAGACCGTGTCTCAAATAAATAAAAAGGGCTGGGGCAGTAATTCAGTGCAAGGTCCTAGGTTCAGTCTCTCCAACCAGAAAGAGCCCGTGTGTAACGCTGCATGCCCTCCTGGAACCCACATGCGTGCACACTGTCAACGCTTGCACTGATGTTCTACACAGGAGGCACACTGCTCACACACCAGGGCACTTGCATGCCCACCAGAGTCTCACACACAAACATACAAATGCACAGGCCACCCATACCCATGGTACCCAGAGGAAAGGCCACATGTGGTGCCCAGCCCCAGAGGGCCCGGTGCACAGAGGGTGCAGAGCAGCAGGGATAGGGATGGGCCACAGGGCCCTGGTGGGCTTCTGACCAACTGTGGGCCTCAGGCGCCCAGCTTTGTGCATTTCAGGAGACTGAGAAAGGCACAGGTGGTGCCAGGGTCAGGAAGTGGGGCTTAGAAGAGGCACCAGGTAGAGGGCTGAGAGCAGGAGGCTGGAGGGCACCGGCAGAAGAGGCATGGTGTCCTGGGAGGGCTGGTCCAGTGAGCTCTCTGGACTGTCTGGATTTGATGTTGTTGTTCAATAAATTTTGTTTTTTAGGGCAGTGTTAGGTACACAGAAAAACTGAGAGTGGGGAGTTCCCCCAAATTCCCAGTCCTACCCACATGGCTGTCCTACCGGGCTCCTGCCCCAGAGGCACAGTGACCGTGGGCTCTGAAAAGTGATACTGTGACAGGTATCTGTCACTACAGTGTCACACAGAATGGCTCTGCCATCCTACCAATCTTGCCTTCCCCCAACCCCTCTGCATTGGTTTTGCTTTTTCCACGGTGAGTATTTCCAGTTGGCTGCTTTCACTTAGGAACACTGTTTCCTCCCGGCCCTTTCTTGGTGGGTAGCTCATTGCTTCTCAGCCACTGCCCCAGATGTACCTTGGTTCATTTGTCTGGTCACCTACTAAAATTACAGGGAGATGCGGGGCCTGTTATGGTTGATACATTGTATTAATTTGAGAAGTATAGAAGTTTAAGCCACTCAGCAGGGAGCCAAGGTCCTTACTTTGTAAACACTCTCATTCTGTGCAAGAGGGAGGTGAGATGGTGTGAGTGCTATACTTGTCCTAGGCCAGGAGCCTGCTTACAATGTAAAGGAGGAAAAAAGGCTTGTTCTACCCGTCCTCCTTTGTTCTTGTTGCATTTGCTGACTTCTGCCCCTGGAAGTGTTGCCCCTGTGCCACACCACCCTGCTTGGAGCCAGCTGATTACAGGACTGAAACCTCCACAAACTGAAATAAATAAATCTTTTCCTCCTTAATTTTGGGTGCTGGGTATTTTGTCTCAGCAAGGAGAGAAAAGTAACCGAGACAGGGTGACTGAAACTAAAGGTGCCATAAACACCTGGGTGCAGGTTTGTGTGTGGATTCATGTCTTCCATCATCTGGGTAAATACCGAGAAGTGCAGTTGCAGTACCAGAGCAAATGGTGAGCAAAGGTGTGTGGAGTGTGGATAAATGGACAGGATGGAGAGGAGGAACAGAAAGGGGAAAGAATGAATTCCCAGTCACACCACATGCAGGCAGAAGGGATCACCAATCCCCAAAGAGCACATCCCAGCACTGTCAGAGCCTGCTGAGTGGTCAGTCACTTTTACAGCTCTCAGGACCTGCTGCTTCGGCGCAGGGGCTCAGAGCAGCTGCTGGCTGTGACTCCACAGCAGCCATTGCTGCCCTTGGGACTGGGTCCTGGTGTCTGGTCGGGGATTGCAGCAGGCCTGGCTCACGTTGCTGCCACCCCCTCCTCTCAGCCTCCAGGTTGGCAAACCATGGACACATGCAGCAGGAAGTGCACTGGAAGCACAGGCTTCCAGCTGGTCCACCAGAGGTGGTGACGTTCTTCCACGGCAGTCTGGGTCCCACCCCACCCTATGCATCCTCCCCCACCTGCAGGCACTGCCCTGATTGATGCCCACAAGAACCACGACGCTCTTGGGTTTTCATCTGCCATACTGGATGGAATGCAGGACCTTTCAAGAGGCAAGGGCTCCCCACTGCCCTACACCCCCAGCCCTTTTTATTTAAGAGGATCTAAATTGTCCAAGCTGGCCTGGAACTTGCAATCCTCCTGCCTCAGCCTTCCCAGGAGCTGGGATGTCAACTGTCCTTTTTAAAAACCTTCCCCTTTCAGGAAACCAGCACTGATCAACATCCCTCAAGGCCCCTAAACACTGCCACTGAGTGAATCCTCCCTGAGCTAGGCTCCCCCAGAGCAGGCCTCACCCACCGCCCCAGTAGCCAAAGGATCTGCAGTGCCAGGTGGCCTGAGATGTGTGCAGGACGGCCTTCCTTCAGGGGCAGGCACCCAGAGCACCCTTCCTACTCCTCCCAGATGGCAGAGTCCTCCATGTTAGAGGCTTCCAGGGTGTTCCTGCTGTGTGACCATCAGGGCTGGGGCAGGAGGGATGTCCCTACCATGTGTGTGACCCAGAGTCTACAGACTGCTCTTCACGATGCTGTCCAGGCTGCTGTCTGGCCAGATTGTATCCTCCACATCATGGGGGAGACTGTCCCCAGCTCCCAAGAAGGGTTGGGGCACACCCCATTCCACACCAAGACCCTGACTCCCTGTAATGAGAGCCCTGAACTCTAGGTCACTCTCCTGGGCCCAAGCCAAACACAAAAGGGTTCCTGTCCTGTGTGGGTCCAGGAGAGGAGGAGAAGCCACCCTTTGTGGGGCCAGTGCTCCCTTCCTCCTCTAAGCTGCCACTCTGGAGCTGGCCATGGAGGACAGGGGGCAGAGTTGCCCCAGCCTCTTCTTGCTCTCTGGGCTCCACCCCCTCCCCACCTGAGGAGGACAGCACCATGCAGATGGTGTGAAGGCAGCGCCACAGACGGGGCAGCACCAGTGGGCAGGCAGACATTGGAAGCAAAACCGAGGAAACAGGACAGAGCTGCACAGAGAGAAGCAGCCAGGGAGCTGGGCAGGGACGGGGGCTGAGAAGACCCACACACAGGGGCAGCCAGGGACCAACACGGGTCTTCTGCAAACATCTTTATTACTCTCATGTAAAAATAAGGCTCAGGGAGAGCCCGAGGGCAGAGGCCTGGACTGGCAAGGTACCTCACAAGTCACAACCCAGGCTCCCACTGAGTACTGCTGTTTCAGGGACCAGGTGCTTGGAGCAATGTTTGGGATCACAGTCCTCCTCGAGTCCCAGGCCCCCAGCATGCACCTGCCACCAGGTAGCTACAAAGCCATGTCGGTGGTGACTTGAAGGGGGGGTCCCAGGGGGCGCCGACGGGCACTGCGGCGACCCGTGTCCGCACGGATGTAGGGCTGGTTCCGTAGATCTGGAGCAGGGAAGACAGGCTCAGGAGATGCCAGGCCAGTGTCTCGCACAAGAACCAGACTGCATGCACACAAGAGGCCACTGCGAGGCTGGCGACCTTGTTGTGTCCTGCACACGCTGCACACTGGCCAGGACAGGCAGAGACTCTGCTCCCAGGCCAGCTGGTACCTGAGCTACAGGGGCAGCTCCTCCCCCAGGCTGGCCTCGCAGAGGAGCCGGGACATCCGCTTGCCCGTGCGGGCCGTGAAGGGCACCGTCTTGAGCACTGAGGCATGACGCAGACAGAAAAAGGACACAAAAACAGGCAGAAGCAGGAGACAGTGAGACAAGCAGAGCCCTGCAAAAGGCAGTACAGCACACACTGCAGGCTGGACGGCTCCACAGCCCCACCTGTGATGATGTCCTCGATGGCACCGTCGCGGTCACTCTCGTAGATCAGTGGCTCCTTCTGCTGCTTCCGCTTCAGCTCTGAGATGAGGTCCATCTGCTGGCGCCGCACCCTGGGTGGAGACTTGGGGGCGGGCTGCAGGATCAGCACCCCACATATCCGCCCTTCACCTGGGGCTCCTGCCCCAGCTCCTCCACAGCAGTGAGGACGGTGAGGGGGCTGCACATCCTGTGCCCCAGATCCAGTGGGACAGGGCTTACCTTGGGTGCAGAAGGCTCACCCTGGCCCGAAGTGTCCATGCCCGCCTCCTGGGCAGCTGCTGCTTTCTTCCACTGCTCCACTTCCTGCTCTGCTCCCTAAGGGTGAGGCCACCAGGTAAGGGCAGCACCCTGCTCCCTCCCTCTTCCCCCCAGCTCCCCCACCCTCCCACCCCCACCCCTAGGGCTGGCTGTAGTGCCTCACCCATCCTCAGACCCATGCGCACCTTGTAGGCTTTGATGAATCTGCTGAAGAGGGAGAAGAACATAGAGGGCGATGTAGTCTTGGGGTTCTCTCCAAAGTACTCCACCACGGAGTCATAGGCCTCCTGGAAGCACAGCCATCAGCCACCAGTAAGGGCCTGCTGGATGCTGGCCACCCCCCAGCAAGGTGGCTCCACACTCCTGCTGCACCCTGAGGTGTGCCTGTACCCCTGCCTCTGTGCCCAGGCTCCCACCTGGGCTGTCCTGCTGTCAGCCAGTAGCTTGTCCATGGTGGGCGAGTTGGCCCTCAGGAACTCCTTGAGCACCACACAGTCGTCTTGCCGCACAAACTCGCGCTGCGCCAGCTCCAGGCCCCGCTGCAGGCTGTGCACATCAGCCAGAACGCTGTCCAGAGACACTGGGCAAACAGCATGGAGTCAGAGACAGCTCTTTCCAGTGACACCCTAGGGTGCCACTTCTCCCAATCCACAGCACCACAAGGCCCCAGGACCGAGCCTCCACCCACCAAAGACCCAAGTTCTGTTACCTGAGCCCGCCTTGTCTAGGAAGTGCAGGTCACTGTGGAAGCCGGATAGCTGCGGGTACTTCTCAGCAATGACCTTCACCAGGTAGTGCAGCAGGGTCTGCTTTCGGTCAGTGGACTTCATCTCCAGCAACTGTGCGAGGGTCTGCATCAGTCAACGGCCACAGCCACCCCCACCCCCCACCCCTGCCCCAGGCCAGCCCCTGCTCACCGCATCCAGGCTCTGCAGCCGGAAGCCGTAAGCTGCCCCTCGCTTGCTGCTGTTCATGTAGTTACCAAAGGCCAGGACGATCTGCGAGGACCAGGGTGAGGCTCAGCAGGGTACCAGGGCTGGAAGAGCCCACAAAAGTGCACAGCACACAGGAGCAGCAGGTCTGGCGCGCTCACCCCCACTGTGCAGAGTGCACCCCTCGCTTCCCTGACACATGCACTTGTGTGAGGAGTGAGCAGTGAGGCACACCCAGCTTTCTTCTGTGCTGATCCAAACCAGAATTAACATCTCCTCCAAGCTGAGAGGTTACTGCTCTCCTAGCAGCCATCTCTAGTCAAGTATGGTGCATACCTATCAGTCCAGTGCTCTGGGAGGCTGAGGCAGGAGAACTCAGAATAAGACCCCAGCTTAAACAGTTTAGGGATTTACCCAGAATCTATTTCCAAATAAAACTTTAAAAGGACTGAGAATGTAGCTCATACTCAAAAGCCTCAAGTTTGATCCCCAGTAAACAAACAAATAGCATCTCCACGTCCCCTGACCTCCACTAACACAGCCCTCCAGGCCGGGCATCAGGTGCTCCTGTGTCAGAAGTGAGAGCCTTCTCTCTGCTGCACCACAGACATGCAGGGCCTGGTCGCAGCCACTCCCCAGGACAGGCACAGTGGCCACTGCCTGATCCCTTGCAGGGCGCTCACCTCCAGAATCTGGCGGAGTTTGTCAGACGACTTGATGGACATGGAGGCTGCGATGATGGCGTTCAGTTGCTGGGGGAACGGAGGAAAGGTGAGTGGGAGCTCTCTTGCCCCGACCACCCAACCACCAGGTCCCACTGCTGCCCACACGGCACCCACCGGCATGAGCAGCTGGGCTGTGTCTGCGAAGCTGCCCAGGAAGGTGAGTGTGGCCATGCGCTCAGGCAGGCGCGGGATGCGGCTGAAGCGCAGCATGAAGCGGTCTTCCTCCGACAGCTGCTCCAGCGGCCGCTGCTCCTGCTCGAAGCGGGTAATGAGGCTGCGCTCGTACTCTGTGGGCAGGAATCGGGTCAGCAGCTCCAGGAAGTCCAGACCCAGGGCCTGCAGGTCGTACCTGCGGGCAGAGAGAAGACTTCACAGGGCTGCTCTGCCGCTGAGTGAAAGGTCATCAACGCTCAGACAGCAAAGACTAGAGTGGGTTTCCACTAAGGCAGCACCATACACCCAGCTGTGAAGCCTTTTCGGGGCAGCGGGGAGGGGCGGGGCAGCGGGGGCGGGGGGACATCCCAAGCTGGTCACATAGGAGCTGGTTCCCACACTCACGTCTCAATGGCCTGGCAGATGCGGTCAGCACCCAGGTTGCCTTTGCGTAGGGTGATGGCCAGGTTCTTGGCCCGGTTGGCCTCGATGAGCGTGGCCTGGCTAGGGCCCTTCTGAGCAGTCCGGCCCCTGAGAGCACTGAGGTCCAGGCTGGGACCCTGCGACTTGGTCTTGAACTGTTCCTCAAAGTCACTCATGTCTAGCTCCTGCGGCAGACAGGGTGGGCAGGGCTGGGGCTGAGCCTCGAGCCAGCTATGCTCAAAGCCACCAGCCTGTCCCTGACAGCCACCGGCCATGACAAACCAGCAACTGTGTGCCCAGGACTCCAGGCGTCTCCCAGTAGAGAGGAGGAAGACTCAGCCGAGATCCCACCTCCACCCCACACTTTGGAGAGCTGAGCCGGCCCAACCTAGGAGACCCGAGCGCCGCAGGCCCCCGCGCGCGCAGCCACTCACCTGTAACACCTTCTCGTCGTTGAGCTCGTTGAAGACGGTGCCCGTGATCTGGCTGGGTTTCAGGGCCACCCAGTTCAGCAGCGGCATCCGGAACTTTGTCTGGATGGGCTTCTTGGTCTTCACGCCTGGGAAGAGGCGGGTAGAAGCGGCAGAGGAGAAGCTGCAGGCGGGGCTCCCCTGGC
>PVLA01013666.1:0-35483 GCA_004027455.1 Hydrochoerus hydrochaeris
CTCCCCTGGATCTCTAACCACGGCACGTTAAAAGGCTGTTGTGAGGTGACACTGTTAAGGATGTGAAGCCTTGGACCAGCGCTGGCTGGAAAGTGCTTCCCGTTTCGGTGGCATTGCTGAGTTTGAGCCCAGGGCCTCACACATGCTAGGCAAGTGATCCACCCATGAGCTACACTCCCAGCACCATGATTATACTGATCTAAGTTGAGTGTCAAAGAAAGAGTGAGTGGATTTATGTCATGCGTCTTCTGCCTGGCTGTGCGACTTTGCTCAGGTCACTGTACATCTCTGATCTCACCTTCCTCATCTGTAAAATGGGGTTGATGTAAGGATAAGATGAGAGGCTGAGTGGGATGTAACAGATACTCAACATAAAGTCACCCCCACAACTTCCTTGTCCTCGCCCTGGTGAGCTTGTTCAGACACAGGTTATCACCTGCTTGGACAGATAAGGGGGCTGAGGCTCTGCGAGATAGGCTTTCTGCAGATCCACGGCTTGTCAGGACTGAGGGACCCTGCTGGTACTTTCCCAGGAGGGGGCTCTGGGCCTGCACCCCTCCTCCTGCAGACCACACCACACAGTCTGCCCAGTGCCCCTGGACCCCTGTCCTAGGCCCAAGCTGGACCTGCTACTGTGTTCTTGTCTGGAGGTGGAACCGATCCAAACTTGGTCCACGTGGCCTCTCAGACACAGCCACCAAGAGCCCCTTCTGCTGTGGTGGCAGCACAGATTAAACCCTCAGAAGGAAAGGTCAGGAGAGAGGAGAGGGAGACACCCGCCTCCAAACCAGCCAAACCTCTGCAGGCTCCTGCTGGTGGACTTGGTTTGCTTTGCTCCATGAAATTAAAAGAATTCTCACCCCCAAGGAGTCATCCTCCAGGGGCTAAGGCTGAGACAGAGAAGCATGTGTGAAATACACAGAAGGAGACAGAGCGTGGAGAGGGCTGCAGAGAGGAGCCCTGGAGAGTGGGTGCTCAGAAGGCAGCAAGCAGGACAGAACAGGTATGGGGCCACATCTGGGACAGGGAGCGCATCTTCTGGGCCCTGAGGTCACTGTGGGGCTGAATGTCAGCTCTTGGGTCCCTCACACCACTGCGTGGCCCTTCTCTGCTTCTTTGCATGCAATTCCAAAAGGGAAAGCCACAGGCCTTGAAGAACCCTGGGCCTCAGGATTTTTGAACTGCTTTTCCAAGCAAAGGAACAGCTTCCTGGATAACTGCGCATAATTGCACCATGTATCCCACAGGTGAAGCAGGTCAGAGGGTGTTGAACAGGAAGTGGGGCTGGAATTCTGCCCAGGAGACTCCTCCTTATCTTCCTGCCCTTGGAGCCCTGTAGCAGCTACTTTCAATGTCTGAGTCCTAAGGAGCTTCAGGACAGAGCCAGCCCCTTGCTTGCCAGCTGGAGGGGTTGCTGTGAGCACAGCCTGTCCTCCCCATCTGGAGCTCAGCACCCTCAGACTGAATCACCTTCATCAGAAGTAGTTGGGGAAAAGTGGATCTGTACCAAATATGTACAGATTTTTTTCTTGTAATTATTTCCTAAACAACACAATCTAACTTTTATTTACATATTGAGTATTATAAGCAACCTGGAGATGACTTAAACTATACAAGAGCAGGGGCCTAATTCTATGCAAATACATGCTATTTTGTGTAGGGGACTTGAGCATCTGTGAGTTTTGTTATCTGGGGCTGGGAGATTCCTGAACCAATGCCCCAGGCACCTCAGCACGGGGAGGACTTCATATGTCTGGTCTGACCAAATCTCCACAGCCACCTGGTAAGCTGAGAGTTGTATTGATCCCCATTTTGCAGATGAGGAAAGAAAAGCACAGACATGTTTAGTCATCTCCCAAGGTCACCAAGTTACAAATGGCAAATCCAGAATCTAGAGCTTGTGACACTGACTCCTGTGTACTTCCGGAAGTGAAAACCTCTTCCAGAGTCGTACGGGAGCTGAGCTCCAGGGCAAACAGCTGGCCTGGTGTTGAGGGATGCTCACAGCACCCATGGGCCTGGAGATCTGAGTCCAAGATGTGCTTTAGCCACTTGTTCTGGCTATGTGGTAAGAGGGTAAGGGTGAGAAGTCAGAGAAATGGTAGGAGGAGGAGGAAGCCTAAAGCTCAGCCTCCAGAGCTTGAATCTCGGGAGCTAAAGCTGGTGCTTGGGCTGAAGAGTCAAACTCTGTCACTGATGCACATCAGCTTGGGAACAATAGGCCCAATGATCTCTATCAGTAATAATGACAGATGCTGGACACTGCTCTAGGCACTTCATAAGGAAGATTTTTTTTTTTTTTTTTTTGGTACCGGGGATCAAACTCACAACCTCGCACTTGCAAAGCAGGTGCTTATGCTGCTGAGCTAAATCCCCAGCCCCATAAGGAAGATCTTAACCATCACAAAACTTTCATGAGAGAGGATAGTGTCACAAATGAGGTCAGTCAGGGTCAGAGCATGCAGCCAATGGCCCAGGTGAAGTGATTGCTGAGTGGGGGAGGTGACATTTGAGCCCAGCAATGGTTGGCTTCTAGGCCAACAGGACTGTGGTAGTTAAGTGGCCCTGCAGTGCTGGTCACAGTGTCTCAGTGAACAGTCAGTGTTTGTAGAGTTCATGTGTCTATTGGGATGAGCTAGGCAGCTGTGTTCTGGCCCACATGTCTCCATCCTCTCCTGGGGTTGGTGCATTAGCCTGAGGTTGGCCCTCTCTTGCTGATGGCAGGAGAGCAAGAAGCTGAGTGGAAATACATGGAATCTCTTCAGGTGCAGACACAGGGCTGACTGACAACAAATCCTGCTCATTCAATTGTCCTGGACAATTTAAGGGCCAAGTGCAGTGTGGATGGGTGGCAAAGGGTCCACCACACTTCCTTATTAAGTGTCTTTGGGTAAGAGGGGGGACAATGCTGGGATAGGTGCAGAGTTGGAGGTGAATTGCACCCTGCCATTTTTGCTGTTCTGGTTGAGAGCATGTCCACATGTTCCCCATATGCCCTTTACTTCCCCTCCCAAGGCTGTCAGTTGGACTCACACACATATAAGAAGGTGAGGCAATGCAGTGTAACCTTCAAGATGATGTCATTGTGTCAGTCAGCATTCCACCCCTGAGACAAAATACCTGACATAATTAATTTATGAATACAAAAGTTTTACTCAGGCTCACAGTTCCAAAGCACATGGTAGTAGAAGCAAAGAGGTGAGACAAAGGGACTGGCATTCTAATGCCCTCCAAGACCACCAAAGACCTAACTTTCTTCCTTCCTTCCAATCTCTACTTCCTAGAATTCCTATCACCTTCCCCTAATGCCATCAAGTATGACCCAAGCCTTCAGTACATGAGAATTGGCAAACACTCTAAATACAAGCCATAACAGTCGTAAAGACCATGAGACTCCTCCTGCTCTCTTGACGATCCTCACTCTAGTGACACAGCCACCATGTTGTGAGGACAGTCAAGTAGTACCATGGAAGTACTCCATGCTAAGGACCTTAAACCTCAAGCAGCAGCTATGTGGCCACCATATTGAAGGTAGAGCCCCAGCACATTCCCCTTGCAGCTTCATGAGAGGCCTAGAATCAGAACTACCAGACCTGAGTTGCTCCTGGCCCTTAGGAATTGGGAGACAATAAGTGCTTCTTATTTTCCATTGCCAAGTTCTGCAATAATTTCCTATATGGCCACCAGTAATGAACGCACTCATCCTCTCACTGCTATGTCTGGGTCCATAGGACAAGTGAGGCTCTGCTGAATGCTGCTGGCTTTGTCTTCTCCCCAGAAAACCAACAAAATCCCTGCAATTTATCAAGATTAAGGGACCAAAAATACCCACAGTAAACTGCACTTGTTAGAAACATCTGTTCTTGAGCTGCCCAAATTGGGCAGTTCTCAAAGAGAATGAAAATATCTCAGAGGATGGGGACAGCTGTGTTGGGATTGATGCCAGCTCCTAGCAAACTGAGCTTCAAGACCCTGCCCTCAATTCTAGGGTTTACACCCAGAATTGAATCCCCCAGGATTTCAAACGACTTATTGAGTAATTCTATAGTGCTGTTGCCTCAGTTTCCCTCTTCTCTCCTTCCCCTAGCTCCCTGAAGCTTCATTCTCTCTGCAGTACTGTGGGAACAAGATCCCTGTCAGGAAATGACTTCATATACAGATCTAGTAGTGATGACTGAATGCACAGAACCAGAGTGAGGACTGAGAGAGAAGGATTTGGGAAGAAAGGATCAGAGAGTAGGGTCCTTACCCTGATTAAATGACCACTAGGAGCTTCTTCAGGCCCTTCCCAACCCAGGGATATTAAGGAACCCCAACACCAGGTTATCAACTCCTAAGAGGTCTTTCTACTATCCTGTGCCTCATTTTCTTTGAGTGTAAAACAAGTGTTGGGTCAATTTAGGGATCTGAAGTAGTAATTTCAAATGCAACATGCCAAAACCTGGGCTGAGCAAGCTTCATATAGTCTCTCTTTATTTAATCATTTCAGCACTCCCAAGCAGCAAGCACAGGTTAGTCCCACTTACAGACAAGCAAACAGAAGCACAGTGTGGATAGGTAACTTTCCCAGGGTCCCATCACCAGGAGGTGCTAGCAGTTAAACCATGGAGACTGCATCTAGCCCCTAGGGACATAACTAATGCCCTGTGCTGCTGACTGACTGGTCACAGTCTGGCATGAACTCTCTGAGCTGGCCATTGCCAGGCCCCTGGGCACATGCTGTTACTCCTTCCCCCCTTACTACTAAAGCCATTAGAATTCCCAGGAACGGGGCATGAGAAATGGGTAAGGGGAGGGTAGTTCTAATTTTGTCTCTGTTCTTCCTGCTCCAGCTCAGACATGGAGAATGGAAGAGAATATTAGTTTGACCAAATCATACAGATCAGAGTGAAATTGGGCTCAAAAAATGAAATCAAGTTAAATATAAATGAATGTGTAAATAAATGAAAGGATCTATGGGGAAGTAGGTAGTTCAGGTGAGATCACCCACTTCTGCTTTATTGCCATTTAGCCTCAAAGTTCCCTCATTGGTCAACTCTATTTGGATTTGCCAACATCTCTGAACCTCACAATCTGGGAGCCTTTTCACTTTCCAAAACCTTTCCAACTTTCCTTAGAGAGAAGCCTGAGGACATTTGATTTCTAGTTTTAGCTCTGTGGCTTTCTGGCAGTCACTTACTCTCTTTGGGTCTGTTTCTCTGTGTATTAAACAAAGAGTGGGCTGACTAGCACTCTAAAGCCCATTAATGCCATAGCCTTATTTTACATTTAGCCTCATAATTGATGTTTGATGTAGGAGAGCAGGAGTGAGTCTTTATAAATGCCATGAAAAACAGGTGTAGGGAGGTGAGATCATAGGTAGAAGCCATCAGCAAGGAAGGGTAGGGACTCAAGAATCCAGCTGGGGCTCTGAGCTAACACTGTGGGCCTTCATAGTTAGATGCTGAATGAGAGGGAAGATAAACTGGCAATATTCTTCTGAGTCTAAACAAGATATAAGTGTACTCCTGGGACCCTGCCCAGAGCTGGTTCATCTTGGTTCTTGTTTCTCGAGGTTCCAGTCAAAAATTGGGTAGGATTTTGGATCTCTGGCAAAGGCAGCGCATCATGCAGGGTGCACGGTAGAGCAGACCACTTACATCATGAGTTAGGAAGCAGTGAGAGAAAACAAGGAAGAGACAGGAATCTCACAGTCTCCTTTGAAGGTCACTTCAACAATCAAGGACCTTGCCCCAGGCTCCACCTCTCAAAGTTTCCACCACCTCCCAGCATGACCAGCCTGGGAAAAAATAGTTAACACATGGGCTGTTGGAGGACATTCTTGCAAACCATGGCAGTGCTCGTGGTCATTTAGCAAGCAGGAGATGAGTCTGGTACTCAAACCCAGGACTGATTGAATCCTAAGTCTATGATTTTTCTGCCTCTATACTGTACTTTCCTCTTGGAATTTGGAGAGCCAAATATAGCCCCCACAAATACAGCAGAACGCCTCATGGGTGGAGGGATGTTGAGTAACAGAAGAGCTAGGTCTTGTTCCTGTGTTCAAGAAAAATCTTGTGATGGCCTCAGTTGCCCTGGAAGTCCTCCAGCCCTCAATGTCAATACTGAATTGGCCCAGACTCTGGTTTCTCTCTGGTGGGTTGGCATTAGCAAACTCAGAGCCAAATGACTCAAGCCTTTAGCAATATCCTTTTAAGAAGCATAGCCTGGGTGTTGGAGGTCAATATCATCATAAATGTACTCCTGTACAAAGCAGTTGTGCGTGCATCCTGAGCCAGTCACAGGAGACTCCCTGTGCTGTTTGACCACAGGTAAACTCTTCAAGTGCCATCATGCACAGTGCTACTGAGGAAAGGTTTTCCCTAAGCTAAATCAAGAGACAAATATAAAATTCCATGGAAGCACACTATCCTTGTCATGTATTCACAGTTTGTCTCCCCAAAGAGCTTCCTTTTTCCTCTTTCATCAGGATGACATATCTCTCCATTCGAGGAGAGCCATCCAGCACAAAACAAAGAAGGGCCCATTACTAAAGATGTTTCAGATGAAAGCAACATGCTTTCGTTGAGCTAAATTGAGTGCCCAGGACAGTGACTTTTTTTGATAGTCCTCATCATTTTCAGGCAGTTCATGCCCCTGCCTCTTATTCAAAGCTGAATCAAGTTTGGCTTACAGGCTTTCCTGTGACCACAAGGATGCCCTTCCATGGCACACACTGCTGACTTTTAATCTATGAAAGACATTTAATGATCCTCTGCCAGAAAGCATTCTACAATAAATCAGGCTCTCTGGAAATGTCTCTCTAGACTCTCCTTACTGGGAAGGCAATTGAGCAGCATAGATTTTTCCTTATAGCCTGACTCCCTACCCCTTAAATGATAGTCCATTAAGTTCAATGAGCTCAATTAACTGCATGTGGGTAGAAATCCATATCACCTAGATGGTTTCCTAGGCCATGTGGCTGGGGGCCCACTGCAGCCTTCAGCCTTGGGGTGGAGTGATTTAATGTGAATTAGCTACGGTGCCTGGGTAACCGGCATGGAAATGGGAGTCGGGGAGAAGTTCACTGGAAAGCAGTGTGACTTGTGACAGATACAGCTGTGTGTCTCTGTGGTTAGAAGGTAAATACCAGGAGTCAGGAATTGAATGTGTTTTGTCCTTGATTTGCTGAGTGGGGTTACTCAGGTCACACCCATCTGGATCTTGATAGCAGGTTTTTTTTTTTTGTATCTATGAGGAATGAGGGTTGAGATTAAGCAGGGTAGAAAAATCAAATGCCTTCAGAGGAGAGGCAGGTAAAGTCAATGAGCTCAGAGAGACAAATTAAGAATGTAAGGAAACGGCAGAGTGGGCTTAGCTCAGTGGTACAGTACTTGCCTCACATATATGAGGACTTGGGATCCATCCCCAGCACTGAGGGGGAAAAAAGAACTTAGGGAAACCAGAAAATGCTTCTTCATCTAAGAGAAAGCTGTTGAAAATATTGCTGACAGTAACACAAACAATAGTAATACTGTCATAGTGTGTGCCATTGAACACATACACCAGGCATGACCCTACCATTAGTATGCAGTAACTTATCTGTATCTCATACTACACAAACGAAGTAGGTTTCACCCTCCTTTTATAAATGAGAAAACTGAGGCACAGAGATGTTCCATAACTGGCCCAGTCATACAGCTGGAAAATGAAAAAGAACTTCTCTGTGGGTATGATTGGGACACACTGCCAATTTTCAACCTCTGGACTAGGTGATCTCTAAAATCTTCCTGACAATCTGAATGGCTATGAAAAAACAGTTTGCACATAGTAGATGTTCAATAAAGGTTGGGAAAATAAATATTTTGGACTCAAATTTTAGATGATAAGTAGCATTTATGGAGCAGTTATATGCCAAACTCCACATAAAGGATCTACACGCATTCATCCATTCCTCTGCCAACCCCATTTTAGAGGAACCTGAGGTTCTACACAAGATTGGTTGGGCTAAGGTCACAAAACTAAGACATACTGGAGCTGGCATTTGATTCCAAGTCTCAGCTATGCACCTTTCACAGGTGAAACCTGAATGTCACCTTAGAACCATTAGGCCAGTGATTCTCTAAGTCTGGATCTTGGATCACCAGAATCACCACAGGGAGTGACTGTTTCAAATGCAGATTCCAGGGCCCCACCACTTCCTCTGAATCACTTTCTGAAGGAGAATAGCCTCAGATATACATTTTGAACCAAGGTCCCTAAATGGTCTGTAGGTTTGCTGAGATTTTAGAATCACCATATTAAACTGAGACTAATTCGGTTCATAAACTGTCCTCCCAGATAGATGTCAGAAGGTCCATGACCTACTAATGATAAATGGGTGTTTTGGGGATGGGGTGCAGCTTCATGGTAGAGCACTTGTTTACCATGTGTAAATCCCTGGGTTTGATCCCCACTACTGCAAGATCATGTACTCCCTCAATAGGAGTATTGTTCCTCCCATGTCTACCCCTCCCCCTCCCCCTCCCTTTTGGGGCAGGTTATATTTTTCTGCCTTTATTGATTTTGAGCTAGATCTTTTGACAATGGACAATGAAACATGGACAGATGGGATGTGACAGATCCTTGAGCTGTGTTTGTGTAGTATGGCTTTTCTCTCAGACTTCTGCCATCTTCATACACAGAACATGCCTCATGCAGCAGCTATCTCTTCGGCCTGAGCTCCAGCATCAGACACAGGGAGAGGAACTGAACTGTTCCAAAACCTGAAGCCAAGCATGGCCAATACACAACATGAAACAGAAACACTCAAGCCAACTCATACACACATGAGCAGGAAAAATGAATGCCTGTTGTCAGCCATTGAGTTTAGGGATGACTTGTTATGTGGCATAATTGCAACAATGGTTGACTGACACACCTAAAACTGCGTATCCTACATTGTCTTTCATTTGCATACTGTAGATCCTCTTTTATGGAGAGAGTACTCTTACCTTCTTGCAAATTTCCATGGAACCAGAGTACCAAAATATTAAAAGCTGTATAACTATTTTTAAATCCTTTCTACTCTTGTAAGTGGACCTGACTCAGGTGCCAGGACCTGAGCTGAGTGGGTTTTCCCATCCTTTCCTACTTCTTAGCATGCAAATGTTCACTTGAGCTATAAACTCCAATGGGTTGCACCCATTGGAGTTATGGAAAGGGAGCCTGGGTGATGCTCTTAGAACACATTTTCACATGTTGGACTCTTAAAATCATCACAAAATACAGAAATAAAGAAAAGAAAGAAACATTAAAGTATGGGAGGAACTATGTAAGATTTTCTTCTCTGGCACCTTATAATTTGGCCATTTAGCTGTGTAGTACAAGGAAATTTCTCTCTGTCCCTGTGAAATAAGTACAATATAAGCAACTCAGTCCACATTTTGCCAGAGACATGATAAATTTAAATATTATGTCCCAGGCTGAGTTGCCTTCTATATTATATATATACATACACACACACACACACACACACACACAGAATCTATACTCAACACCTCCATTATGAGAATTAGGTTAACATGTCATGGGACATGACATTTTTTCAAGACCATTAGGCAATACTTGTAGGGATTCGTGGATATACAACTTACTTTTTTGTTTTGGTTTGGGTTTTGGGCCCATAGGTTGTGAAGGAAGAGCTCCAAAGACCCATGGAGAGGTGGCTAGGCCCAGAGGAGGAGGACGTGTGAGGACCTAGCCCAGACCTGGTTGTTTTTTTTTTGTTTTGTTTTGTTTTTTGTTATGTTTCACTGCTCACACATATTCCAAGAGCATGAGCGGGAAGCTGAGCAAGCCGATCTGTCCACAGCTCGTTTTCCTGGGCCTTCTCTCCCAGACAAGTCTTTCAACACCGACAGGTTCTGCCCAGTTGGGGAGATGCAGCAGAACTTGGACTGAGTCCAGCTGGCAAGATTTCTGATTGCCCAAGTTGACCTGCTGTTTTCAAGAAGAACTGAATTCAAATGATGATTAATGAAGTGTAGAGCAAGGAAGGGCAGATGACATGGCACTCTGCAGTCCAGGGCAACGCTGCAGTTGAAGGAAAGATTCTTGGGTGGTGTGGGAAGTATTAGGAGGGCTCCAGGCCCCTTTTGCTCCCCAATAATGGCCACACTCCCTATGCTTTTAGGTTTGGATGCTTTTTATTGTTTGTCAGTGCAGCCAGATATCCTGTACTTGGATCCTAACTTCACGTATATCTGCTGTGGAGTATTGGACAAGTTGCTTAAATCTCTCTGTGCTTCAATAACGTTGCAAAATGAGAACAATAAACGTCAAAAGTTAAATCTACTAGTGAGCTACTTAGAACAGTGCTTAAGAAGGTGGACTCTGCAGTCTTTGGCTGAGTATAATTTCCAGCTCTACCACTCACTTGCTGCGTAGCCTAGGACAAATTATTTAACTTTCTGCTTCTCATGCGTAACACTAACACAATAGCCCTTACCCAGGAGCACGTCCTGATGAATTAATACAGTCAGTGCCACTAGCCCTAACCACAGACCCTAAAGCTTTAGTGAGCTGCCAAAGTGATTCGACAAGGAAGGAAGTGGGGTATCTCTTTGAGTCAATTACTGTGCATCCTTGGATGAGTTATTTCTTTCATCTGAGCCTCAGTTTCCATTCCTATAAAGTAGAAAACGGGACAACACAGTGACTAAGCTGTCCCTGTAGGACTCTGTTTTGTGAGAGTGCTTTGTACCTGTATGCCTTTGCACAGGCTGCTCCTACCCAGCCTTCCACTCTGGGGTGTTTACTGTCCCTCCAAGCCCTAGGCTTTCCCTCTGGTCTGTCCAGTGAAGTGATGTCACCTGCCTGAAGGCTCATGCTCCTCCTTAGACATCTGTTTCTGGTCACAGGCACCTCTTTCTTCTTCACATCTGTCCACCCTCTTGCAGTGCCTTCAGCAAGCCAGTGAGGCCTTGTTCACATGGGTAAGCCTGACAGACCCATGGGATAAGGGTGCACAGAGGGGGTGGGCCCTCTGACCTAGTCCCGAGTGACATGGGGACCATCTTGTCAGTTCACAGGAGCTAATTGCAGGACCTGTTTTATCCTTTCTGGGGGAGGAACTCAGAGAGAGTGGTCAGAAATCCTCAAGCAATAAAGGAAGGGATGGACAGATGGGTGTGTGGGTAGATGAGAAGATTGGTGGATGGATAGGTGCATATGTGTACATATGTATGGATGAATCGATATAAGGATGGATGGATGGGTGACTGGGTGGGTGGGTGAATGCACAGTTAGATGAAGTGTGTGTGTGTGTGTGTGCTCTCATGCAGATAGTACTTAATTCACAGTGGTTCAATTTACAATATTTTACCTTTCCAACAGTGTGAAAGTAATATGTAATTCAGTAGAAAGCATGCTTTCAATTCTGAGTTTTTATCTCTTTCCAGGTTAGTGAGACATGCTCACTGTTGGGCAGTGACAAAGATGAACAGTTCCCTCCTCTACCTCCAGTCAACCCTAGGATCATGAGAAACAGCCAGCCCCATACAGTGCTGCAATGGATTTTTTCTTTTTATATATTCAGTATTTTATTATAAAATAGGATTTGTATGAGGTGATTTTGCCACCTCAAGGCTAATAAATGTTCTGAGCATGTTTAAAGTAGACTGGGGAAGCAATGATGCTTGGTTATTTAGATGTATTCAATACATTTTCTTGAGACAGGATCTCTCTATGTATCCCAGGCTGTCCTTGAACGCATAGCAATCTTCCTGCCTCAGTCTTCTGAGTGCTGGGATTACAAGTTTATAATCCAAATGCCTGGCTCCAGATGCATTTTTGACTGACGATATTTTCAACTTATGATGAGTTTATCAGAAAACAATGACATCGGAAATGGAAGGTCCTTTGTATATAGGCAGATGGATCAATAGATACATAAAGATGTGCGTGCATGGCTACCTCAGTAGATAGCAGGTTGGGGGAAAGGGTGTGTGTGTGCACACGCATGTGCATGTGTGTGTATCACATGGATGGGTGGGTGGAGGCTAGGAAGTAGGAGTGAATGGTTGGATGAATGAGTAGACACAATCATGGATGCAGTCAAGAGCCAGATATAGGGAAATTCACATCCCAAGGACAATCATCAGAAATACAGAGAGCCACAGGACAAAAGGAGGGCTTCCAGCACCTGTGAGCAGTGAGCGGCTCAGAGAACCAAACACACTGAGCTGACCCCAGCAACCCAGGTGAGGCCGTGTCCATAGTAGGGGAGGAGTAAGGGGTTTCAGGTTCACATGGATGGGCTCTGAAACAGAAGCAGGATGTGCTCAGAACGTGCCAGTTCCAAGGATGAGGTCATACCAAAAGTAGAGGTATTGTGGCTTATATTTTAAATGTCTGTCAAATCAGGCGTGGTGGCACATGCCTGTAATCTCAGCACTTGGGAGGCTAAGACAGGAGGATTGCCACAAGTCTGAGGCCAGCCTGGTCTACATAGTGAGTTCAAAACTAGACTGAACTACATAGTGAGAACCTGTGTCAAAAATAAAATAAGATAAAATAAAATATCCCCCAAACCTCATGTGCTCATAAATGGGGCCTTGGGGGAGGTGATTGGATCATGGTGGCATGACACTTATTAATGGACCAGCCCACTGATGAGATTATAGCTAAATGTGATGTTGGGAGGTGAAGCTTGGTGGGAGATAGGTCACTGGGAATGTGGTCTGGAAGGGCCTCTCTCTTGATCTCTCCCTCTCTGCTTCCTTCTGCCAGGCCATGAGCTGTTTCTCCTCTGCCATGCTTCTCCGCCTTAGAGCCAGCTGACTATGGACAGAAACCTCTGTGAGCCAAAACTGTGAAGCAAACTGTAAATCAAAATAAACCTTTCCTCCTTAGAGTCATGAGTATTGAGTATTGTGTTTCAACAATGAGAAACTAAGACGAGGACAGTCACAAAAAACAAAGCAAAACATAAACAAAAATTGGATTTTTCTGCCCAGAATTCTCCTATACCAACCCTTGATGTCCTACCTGTCAGATCTAGAATAGAGGTCTCTAAGAAGTGCTCCCTGATCACCATCCAATGTATCTGATCTGATGAGTTGCCCCACACTGCCTTTATCACAAGAACAAGCATGCCCTTTATACTTCTTGACCAAAACCTCCTCCATGAACTCATCCCTGTCCATAGCCTTCCATGCTACATCACTGCATGGCTAGGGGCAGCAGGTTCCTGCAGTCCAGGAGATAGAGCATCCTGCTGCAAACATTTGGGTAAACATCCAAACCAACATGGTCCAGAGTGGAGAGAAGAATGTTTCCATGCCAAGTGAGTTTTGATGTTTTTCCATTTGACTTTTCCAAAAATGCATCCCCTTGTCCCAGAAAGCCAGGAAGATTCTACACCAGAAAGCCAGTCACCCAGGTTCAAAGGTAGCAGTTCTTGATTTCTCCTGCATATCAAAGAGACTTAAAACACTGATGCCCAATGTTGACACTGAGAATCTGAGTATGTGGCCTGGGTACCAGGAGTGGCAAGTGCTGCCTAGGTGATGCTTTGTGCACCTAGGACTGAGACCCACAGAGCTGTGGGTGCATCATCTCTGCTCCTCTGCTGCTCATAAAGCTTCTCAGTTTCTATTTTGGAGTTTTATCTCTGCTGTTACTTATTCCCTTCATTGGCTACCTAAATCATGGAACCAGGGTTACAAAACGGGCCGATGTGTGATCAGGCTTCAGGGTCCTTTCAGGGGGCAAACATGCTCCTGAAATAAAAGTTTACCTCCTTTTAAACCCTTCCATAAGGAGACCAGCACGAGGTCACTCAATGGACAACTATAATTTGGCTATGTCAAGTGGAAATGGCTGAAATTGTTCCAGTATCATCTGTCATTGTGGGAAGGGTAAGGAAGGATCTTTTATAATACGAAAGCACAGGCTGATAAATACAGTCAAGACCTGACTATAGGTTGGGGCAGGTACACAAAACCCTGTGATCTTTGACCATGAATCAAGCAGGATGGATCCAAATGGCTGCTGCAATTGGAGCCCCTTCCCTTCTTCCTTGGGAACCAGATCTAAGGGTCTTTAGAGGAATAAAACCAAGTCCCCAGGAGATACCATCTGCTTAGAGACCAAAATCTGGTCCCCACTACCAAGCCTGGATGATGTTTCCCCTTCATGGTGGCAAGGGAATGATCCAGTTTGAGTTTATTTTTTAAGATACGATTTTGCTTTTAAAGTGATTAAATACACGCAGGTCCAAGTGAGAAATGACTTCCCCCAGGCCATTTACAAAAGTACAAAAATTGTCCCTGGGAAGGGAAAGGAAGAACATGCATCACCCCTATTGAATCTTCACACCCACCCCACAATTAAAAACCCTCTTGTGACCACATTTTACAATGGAGAAACTGAGGCTCCAAAAGGCAAAGTGACTCACCCACCTTCTCACTTATTTAACTATATTCAGCATCAACTACCAAGCAGAGAGGATGGCAGTGATGGCACCTGGGCTGTGAGTCGGGCAGATCCAGGCTGACATTTGACTTTTCCTCTTTGCCTGAAACAATCTTGGCCCAGCTTTTGATCCCAGAACTCTTTTCTCATGTGTGCAAGAGAAGGCTGATAATGCTTGCGGAGCAGGGTAGTTATGAGCATTCAAGGCAGTGGTACCTGCGAAGTGCAGAGCATCGCCCCCTGTATAGGTGGGCACATGATAGATATCATTAAAAATGAGAGTGGCTCAGACTTTGAGCACATTTGAGATGGTCAATAAGCTGAAATCCTCATAGCACTTGCTCTCCTGTATACAATGTAGAGGGGGAAGGAGGAGGAGGAAGCTGAAATCCTCATGGCACTTGCTCTCCTGTATACAATGTAGAGGGGGAAGGAGGAGGAGGTGCAAGCTTTGCTTTCAAAGGGCTTGCAGCCTTGATGAGGGAAGAAGCCCATGGAAATCAAAACCAAGACCTCTATAATCATGTGGGTCAGGGTATTTCCAGTTGAGAAACAAATAAAGACCAGAATTAGATTTTGAAAACGTACTTACTGGCCCATGACTGGAAGAAGTCAATTGTAATTTTAAACTGTCTATCTAAGAGACCTAAGTCAGAATAAAGGTTACGAGCTTGAGACATACACATCTTCAGGTCTGGCTTGATCAGTAGGTATCAGTGCTGAAAGGCCTAGCATCTTTCTATGAAAAACGATTCACTGTGCCACCTTTATAATTCTGAAATGAAATTCACAAGTAATATAATTTATCTACCAATAGAAAAGCAAATATGGTTTTCTATCTCTAATATAAAAGAAAGAACAGAGAATAGATTTATAATGGAAATGCATATTTCAATATATAAATATTCACATAAACTCCATTAGACATAATGAAGTAAGCAAACATTGCACTTATAAGAGAGCTGACATGATATGTAGATGCATTTTGTTCATAGCTTCACTTTTTAAAAAATCCAATTAGAATACTGGCTGTGTGGGTAAAGTCATGCATAGTAACCCCCCTTCTGAAGGTCTTCCTGAAGATAGCAATTTATGTGCTCCTTTAGGCAGAAATGTACTGATTATCATTTCCCAGGAGTCTGCCTGTCTTTTTCATGCCCAAACTACATATAATATTATATTATATTTGTGTCTCAAAAATTCAATCCAACATTGTAAATAATATGCTGTATAGACAATTTCTGACACTATGCTCTACACATAGAACATAAGGATCACAGTTGGAGAAAAACTTCTGATTGTCAACAAAAGATACGTGAATCTCTTTTGTCACTACTGCTAACACAAGCCACACCACTAGGAACAAAACTGTAGTTTACTTTCTTATCATCTTTTTGAAATATAGTTCACCTGTAATAGTCTGTATCCATGCAAAGCATGCAATTCAATTTGCTTGGACAGGTAGACAGATAAAACTGGGAAAATATTCCCAGAGAACATACCCATCACTTAATTATTTACTTTTGCAGTGCAGAGGATGGAGTCACTCCTCTCCCCAAATTCCCTTTTTTCTTGTTTCCTTCTCAGTTAAGAAACAAACAAAAAATTGCTTTGGCTGATCTTTTAGGGTAAGTCTTTTAGCAGCACAATTTTCTTGCTTCCTTCCATCTAAAATAATCTTGCTTTCCCCTTCAATCCTGAAAGATATTTTTGCTGAATATAGATTTCTTTGATGAGAAATCATTTGTCATTCAAATTATTTTTCTCCTATTTAATAGCGTGATTTGTGTCTTTGGTTGCTTTCCACTTTTTACTTGCTTTACTGTTCAGAAACTCAATTATAGTATCTTGGGCTTGTTTAGTTCTTTGAATCAGTACATTTCTGTCTCATGACAAATTTGGGGAGTTTTCAGTCATATTTTACTTTTCCAACTTCTGATTATTTTTCCTCTCCCCCAGGACTTTGGTGACACAAATGTTACATATATTATTATAGCTGCAAAGTACCTGAATCTCCACTTATTTGTATCTTCTGTCGGTTTTCTCTTTGCTGTTGCTTGAATTACCTTACTGTACTATGTTCCAGCTCCCTAATTTTCTTCTCTCACTCCCATTCTGCTGTCAGTTGACCACTGAGGCTTTCATTTTGGTTATTGTGTTTTTCAGTATAATTTCCATCTATACCTTCTTTATATCTTCTACTTCTTTTCTCAGCAGGCTTATTTCTTTGGTGAGGATTTCTAATTGTTTAAATTTGTTTCAATCATGTTTGTAGATACTTGTTAAAGCATTTTTATCATGGTTTCTATGATAAAATTCTAACACCTCTGCCATCTTGGCATTAGTATCTACTGATTGCCTTTTTTATTCAGTTTGAGATCTTCCTGGTTCTTGGCACGATAGGTGATTTTTTAATTGAAAGCTTGACATTTTTGTCTCCTAGGAGACTCTGACTCCTGCATAAACATTTTGTGCTAGTGGTTTTCTCTGATGCTGATTTGGCAGGACCAGTGGTCAGGGTGCTGCCTAATTAATGCCAGAAAAAGGTAGACATTTCCACTATTCCACTATTTGTGTTATTTTATCAACCAAGGAAGGTGAGTTTTTTGTTATTGTTGAGTGGGGTTTACAATCCTAGCTTCCTTCATGGTCTTCACCAACACTAGGGCAGGGCAATCTGTTTACCACTGGACAATGGTGAAATCCTAACTGTCCACTAGGACCCTCTGGCATCCTCTCAGCAGTGGTATTGAGAACTGAACTTTCATTACTCCTGCCTCAGCTTCCTAAGTACCAGAAGATCTGATTTAGGAATGGTTACTGAATTGTTCTGGGTACAGTGGTTCACATCTGTACTCCCAGCTGCTCAGGATGCTGAGATAGGAGGATCACAAATTTAAGGTCAATGTGGGCAACTTTCTCAGATCCTGTCCCAAAATAAAAATGGCTGAGGTTCTAGCTCAGTGGTAGAGCATTTGCCTAGTATGTGCCAGGCACAACCCCTAGTATCAAAAAATAAAGAATAAAAATAATTACAGAATTTTAATGTATTCATGCACCAGAGGACTATACAACAGTGCCAAAGAATAACCATCATTACACATGAAAACATGGAGAAATCTCATAGAAATTATGTTGTATGGAGGAAGCCGGTCACCCTCTAGGGGTCTTTTTTAATGCCTTCACTGAGCACTCCCTGGTCAGAGGATGTCAGGAGGCCCTGGTTTCCTCCATATGCCTTCTGCCTCCCAAGCATCCCTGCATGCTGCCTGCACCCTCAGCCTGGCCTCTGTGTGCCAGCCAGACAGCTGCCAACTGGCCCAGGCTGTCTTCCTTCCTATCTCATCTAGGTGGGAAATGGAACATTTCCTTCCCCTTTCCCAGTCCCTCCAGGTTAAAATGAGGGATGAAGTGTCAAGGATGGTCTATCATCTAGGGTTCACCAGAGGAATGGATTTAATATAAAATATGCATGATGTTTAAAGGATTTCCTAGGATTACAGTGGCCACCTGCAAAAGCAGGGGTGTATGAATGCAGAATGGCCATCTATGTGTTGGAGAGCTAGAAGACCTAGTTGAAAATTGAATATCTAGAGCTCACTGAAGCTTGGGGCAAATCCATGTCAGAAAGCTGTGTCAGAAGGCTGAAGCATCTTCTCTGGAAGCCTAAAAAGGAAATGAAAGTCCAGAGGTAATGGTGAAGACTGGAGCTCCAAGGAAAAAGAAAAGGGAAATCTCTTTCTTCTTTCCACACTTTTATTCCATCCAGGCTACAAGCCTGTATGATTCATGCCACCCCCATCTGGGATGGGCTTTCCCTCCTCAGTTTGTGTCCTATATGTCAATCATTCACAGATACAGTCTGAACTGTGCTCCACTAACTCACTAGCTATTTCTTAATCCATTCAAGTTGACATCACATTTAATTATCACAGATGGCCATGTGTCTATTCATCAATCAATAAATGAGGGAGAGTGGGTTTTGAATTGATTGGCCAGACTTGATCACATGGAAGTGGAGTCAACTCCATCTGAAGTTTTGCTGTAAGGAATGAGACAGGGAATTTGAAAGAGAAAATTCATTACTAGGAGAGATGCTAGGTAGCAAGAATATCAAATGTTCACTACAAAGGTCATATGCTAAAACTGTGTGATGTAGGCCAAGTTCTATGAGAGACTAAAAATATGAAGGATTTGAGAATAAGGATCCAAACAGAAGTTAGAAGGCAGATCTTAGAAGATGACATTTACAGGGAATAAATATAAAGCTTTATACTTAGGTCTGAAAAATGGCATAAGTAATAGCATGGATTTTGCACAAGCTCTAGGAATAAAGTAAGTGGATTCTTGGTCAGAGAGAACTCAGTATTAAGTCAAGAGAGCATTGCTGTGAACACAAAAACTAATACCTTTTAAGGCTGGATTAACAAAGATTTAGAATCCAAATGAAGGAGGTGATGATACCATGCTTGGAACACTGAACTTTGTTCTTTCCTCTACTAATTATAAGGAAGAGCAAAGGCACAAATGCAGGTAGACTACGTAAGCTTTGTGAGATGCAGTCAAGGACATTCAGAATGCTTTGCTTAGGGGAGAGAAGGGCGGAGTGGGGAGAATAGGAAGATAGGATATTAGTCTTCAGATCCTGAGAGAGATGACCCTTAAAAGAAAAGATTAGATGCATGTGAGTTCTGTAGGATCAAAGAATTTAAGCTGAGGGGCCCAGGTATTATACAAGAGGAAGTTCCTACCAGTTACCTAAATAGACATTCTCAGCTCTGGGTCACCTCTGCCTGGTGGCTTTTTTAAAACAACATAGCCTGATAGTACATGCCAGAGGTACCTTCTAGAAGTTCAGCTTTCCCCAAAGGGCAACCCATAGAGCTCTATCCACCAAAGAAAAATGCTTTCTCCTGTCAGTATTCACAGCCCAGGCCTCAGGCCAGGAAACTATCTCCGCTCTCCTCTTCCAGGCCTGGGCATGTTTACTATGCAGGACTTGTGCAGAGGTGGCTGGGCCCTAGCCTGGCGTCATGCTGAGAGGTAAGGGAAGAAACAGCTCCAGCTCCAGGTCTGGCAAGGAAGTCAGGTCTATCAAAGCCAAGTGGAGAACAAGAATCAAATTTGGGTGACAGCCTAAAGGAGAGGGCAGGGTAACTCTTCTCAAGTACATCAGAGAGGAGCCGCAGAAGAAGAGACCTGAGAGCTTTTCAGGGCAAGGAAAGGAGGGAACAGGCATAGAGGCATGGAATGTGACAGAGGAGACCTAGGTGAGCATCAGGGGAGGTGTCGGAGATAAATCCAGGAGGTCAGGACCATAAAGGCTCTCAGTACCCTACAGTGAAGGTGAAAGGAATCCAGAGGGTCCTGGAAAGAGGCTGGGAGGGCCTTGGCCAGGGCTGGTGACACAGCCCCAGAGGCCTTCTAAAAGCAGGGCATGACTCCCAGATGAGTGGAGCAGAGCTGGAGCGGGAGTAAGGGAAGGAGGGCTTCTGCATGGGCCATGCAGAGCCTGAGTTGTGTGTGGCCCGGCGCAGGTGATGAGCACAATCCAGTAGCAGAGCAGGGCTCAGAGTCTGAAGGCAGAAGCCAGGATTTCCTCTTCCTCCCCTCTCTCTCCCAATTCACTTTTCTCCCTCCTCCCACACACCAGAGCCTAATTCTCTCCAACAAAACAGGAGGGTGAATTAAAAGTCGCACAGCAGAGAGAAAGGAGCAGCTTTGTGGCGGATGGTCCTAAAGAATGGCCAAGCTTCAGGTCCCAGCCAAGCACCTCTTTATTCCCTCTCCCGGACACCACCACCCCTGCGCACACACACACACACACACACACACACACACACAAGTCTGGGACGTGGTGTTTTTCTATCTCTGTGTAGACCCGCGTTTCTTTCAGGACCATCTGTCTGCCGCTCCCTCTGCTATCAATCTCGTCGCCTTTCCTTGCCATATGGCATAATTAATTACTTTGAGGCACAAAGGATCCCACCGCTCTGCAGGCTGGGAGCCAGCTGGTTCGCTGAGGAGCAATTTGCTGAGATGAGGCCCGGCCTGGTGACCGCACCCCTTCAACCAGCTCTCACAGCAGGGGCGGTGCTGGCAGAAATACCCCACCCCAGCCCTTTCCCTGCAGCAGCATCTGCCACCAGCCTGGCAGAGGCAGGGTCCTTGCAGTGACAAGGGTGGCATTTATAGATAGTAAGGCCACACACCATCCATTGTTGAGAAAGAGAGTGAGCATCTATTAACTCAACTGGGACCCCAACGTCGTTTATCTTGGTCACATAACTGCTAAGACCACAGCAGTCTTTTTTTTTTTTTTTTTGACTCTCAGATCTTTGAAAAACAGCTGAGGGAGAATAAAATTGAAGTGGCTAAACACAGCCATGGAAAGCTGAGACCCTGAAGAGCCCCTCCTCCTTTGAGGCTTTAGCTTCTGCATCTGTAAACAGGCAAGACTGCCAGGACTCCTTCAATCAACCAACAAATATTCAATCTGCAACCATCCCTTCAGTAATGCTGGGGATATGACTGTGATGAGGCAGACGTAGCGCCAGCTCTGACAGAGCTGCTCTCTAAAGATGAGGACCACACATGTGCAGGGCTGCACACACAGAGTATACCTGTAAATGTGCCAAATTATTTCTGGGAAAGTATAATTCTGTTAAACAGATTTATTCAGATGTAATTCACATATCATAACCTTCACTCCTTTAAAGGGTAGAACTCCATATATTTACAGGTTGTGCAAACATCACTATCAGCTAATATTAGAACATTGCATCACCCCGAAAGGAAACCCTGTACCCATTAGTACTCCTTGTTTCTCCTTCCCCTCTGCCCCACAAACCAGGAATCTACTTCCTGTCTCTGGATTTGCCAGTTCTGGACACTATGAATGGAATTGGGTTACGTCTGGCTCCTTTTCCTTGGCTCCTGTGTCCAGGCTTCCCAGACTGGTGTTATCAGGCATGGATTCTCTGTACTGCTAAGTAATAAGTCATGGTGTGAAAAGAGGGCCTGGCACGGACCCATACAAAGTAGTCGGGTGTTTGGCTCTCCTCACCTGTGGGGCCCCATGAATAATGGTACTGAGGACATTTTTGTTCAGATGTGAGTGCAGACCTGTGGGTGTTTCTGGAAGAGGTAACATTTCACATTTCATCTGCAGGGTAACAAAGAGCTGATAGTACACAAATCAGACAGAAAGTGTTCTTGGCTGAGTGAATAGCTCACCAAAGGTGTAGGGCAGCATCAGTGATGCACCTCCCAGGCCATACAGGAATTAAAATGTCTTTTGTGAGCCACATAAATCTGTCTGTTGAGCTTGTCTAATCTCTGCCTGGCCCTGTGATTTCCCCTTGAGGGAGAATACTCCAATGGGGGAGATTCCTGCATGTCTCACAGTTTGGGGCAGTATAAAGAATTGTGGGTCAGGGGAGCTAAATCAGATAGAGAAAGATTTGAATATAAGACCCAGGCTCTGGGTTGTAGGCCAGAATCCCCACCCCCAATTCAACCTGGCCTCTTGACTTCTCTGTCATGTTGATCTTCAGCAATATTTTTTTCCCCTAAGTGTCCTGCATTGGTGTTTAACTTGCCCTCACCTGGCTCAACCCAGTGCTGGAAGCAAAGGGCCTGGATGTTCTAAGTGAGGATCCCAGGAGGGCAGGTCACCAAGTCCTGTGACAGTGAGGGTCCTCCATGGGCTCACTGAGAGAGCCGCATGGGCAGGCAGCGGCCACCTGGTGGGGAAGGATGAGATGGCCCAGAGCAGCTGGGATTGCAGAGCCTGGCTCCAAATCACACAGCCAACAAAGGAAAATCTGGAACTTCAAGTGAATTCTGAGCTCTTGGCTACAGCCCCTGGCCCATTCAGCACCGTACTTTTCAGAGCTGATGCTGTAGGCTGATTCCTTTCTCCACTTCCTGCTCCCAGCCAAGAAGGCTGAGATACACTCAAAACTGGACTCAGGTCTCAGTCTTGAGTTCAAGTCCTAACTGCTTCACCTTCCACTATGTGAGTTCAAGAGAGATGCTGACCTTTCAAAGTTTCAACTTCCTTATTTTAAAATGCCATGATGTTGTTTGAATCAGTTGCCAGTTACATTTAGCAAGAGCAATCCCAAATAATAGTAGTATAAAGAAACGAGTTTTATCTCATGCAAAGGAAGTACGGAGATGTAGAATCCCAGGTGGTAATAGTTTCTTGGCACAAGACCCAGGTTCTGATGTCTTTCTTAGCACTTCACCTCATAGTGAGGTGCTTGCAAAGAGCGCAGGCACTGGATGGGTGGATGCTGTCAGTCTGCAGCAAGCACCAGAGAGGAATGCTCTTTCCTGCAAGCACTCCTTTGGACTCACAGCCCTGGGCTTAGAGAAGGAAGCCCCCCCCTTTTCTCCTTTTTCAGGCCTATGCACATTTACTATGCAGGACATGCACAGAGCCTGCCAGGACCCCAGTCTTTTCCTGTGCTCAGAGGCGAAGAAATAAACAGAGTTCCAGCTCCTAGGCCTGACAGAGACGTACACAATCACAGGTGTATTATAGTTAGGAAGAAGGAAGAAATGGCAAAATTATTCTAAACTCCAAGTCAAGTTTGCCTCTTTTTAGGAACTTAAAAGGAATTCTATCTAATAACTTACACTTACATCACATCAGACATCGCTGTCTGTAGGAGAGCTAGGAAACATGTTTATATGGCCAGGAATGTAGATGGATTCAGCAGTAGAATGTGGCTGTTACTCAGGGAGAAGAGGAAGGTGGATAATGAACAACTAAAAGCTTTCACAGCAAGGTCTTCATTTAGTCACCACCTTGGAAAGGGTTCCCCTGCCTGCCCCATCCCAAATAGCACCCTTCACTCTATATACATTTTTAGGGAATGTATCACTCTCTGAAATTATTTAGGTATTAATTTCTTATTTACTGATTGATTTCTTTCCCTGAAAGGTAAACTCCATGAGAAACAGAAACTATATCTATCCTGTTCATCACTGGTTGTGATAGTCAGCTTTCTGTCACTGTAACAAGATTACTGAAATAACCAATTTATAAAGAGAGAAGGTTTATGTCACCTCATGGTATTGGAAGTTGTAGTCCATAGACAGTTGGCCCTATTGCTCTGGGTCTGTAGGAAGCAGGATGTTGTGATGAGAGTGCATGGCAGAGCAAAACCGTTCTCTTCAAGGCCAGGCAGCAGAGGGGGAAAAGGAAGGGGCCAGGGCCCCACTGTTCCCTATCAAGGCCATGACCCTAGTAACCAAGGATCTGCAATTAGGCTCCACCCCCTAAAAGTGTCCATCCCCCACCACCAACAGCAGTACCCTGAGGACGTATGTACCTTTGGGGAACATGCCACATCGAAACTCCAGCACCAGTTCAAGCTGGACAGCTGTGCAGATCTGTGGGTAAGCAGGATGGCCGTGAGCCCTCAGTGTGATGCTGGGGTCAAAGCACTGAGTCCAGTGTCTGGGACTGACTGGAACTTTACTTGATGGGGTCCCTTTTCCTTCCATAAACTTGGTCACAAGACAGACCCACTCCAAAGCAATAATGGCAAGTATGACAGAGCCACTCCCTCGCTGGCTTCTAAACCTCCTGGGCTCCCCCATGCCCTCCACTTAGTTAGTCACACATTTGGTGGTAGGACCTTAGAAGATGGTATAGAAGAAGCTGCGGTCCTGCAGTGACAGCAGGAGCAGGAGCCCCACCCAGGATCTGCACCCATACTGCATTAGAACATATGTGAGAAATGAAATTTCTTGTCAAAACCCCCAAGTTTTGGAGGCATTTTGCTAGCATTTGCTGTTTTGCAAACCACCCCAAATGTTCCTTGAAACAATGGTGCCTTGACTGGAAATGGCAGCCCACACTGCTAATCCCAGTTATTTGGGAGGCTGAGGCAGGAGGATTGCAAGTTCAAGGCCAGTCTGGGCTGCTTGGCAAGACCCTGTCTCAAAAATAAAAAATAGAAAGGGATTTTAGCCCAGTGGCCCAGCACTTGCCTACGATGTGCCAGTACTGCAAAACAAACAAACAAACAAACAATGAGTCTCTCTCTCAATGAGCTTTGGGTCACTGGCACAGGCCTTTTGCCAGCTGTGCCTGGACTTGTGCAGGCAGAGGTTCCTGGGACAGAAATTTCACAGTTACACTCCAGCCAGGCAGCAGGCTGTCTGAAGGCCGGTTTCCTCCACGGGGCCTCCAGTTCACACAGATAAGACTGGGCATCTGTCGGCAGGACCGGTAGCCTGGAGTTTCAGAAGCACAAAGGACCCTTCGCCCCCTAATAGCTAGTCTGGGAAAGCCTACAGGTCACTGTGGCATGCTGCTGGTTAAAGCAGGGAGAGTCAAGAGGGAGGAGGCACACACAGCACGAGGCAAATGCGTGGACGCCCAAAGGGACGATTGCTGTGGAGTTATTATGGCCTTGGCTTACCCAGAACTTGGGCATTTCCCTTGCCTTTCCTTGGTCTTGTTCCCAGCCCCACATGACTCCCATTTCTGCAGAGCCTCCTGTGCACACAGTCGGCACCAACAGGGGAGCCAGTGGGACCTGAAGCTCAGCAGGATGCAGATGCATGAGCAAAGCCCTGAACAGAGGAAACTGCATTATCACCTTGGCAGCAGGCCCAAAGCTCTGAGGAATGGTCACCTGCTCCTGGCAGCAAGAGGTCTAACTCAAAGAGCAGTTAAACCAAACTGAGCACCCACTGCCCCTGCCACCTTCACAGAGGCGCCAGCTCTCTCCTTCAGCAAGAAAAGACCTGGCTTTTTTGTTGGACACACTGACCTCTGTGGCATGGAAACCAAAAATAATGCCTATGGGGAGAGTGTCACCTTTCTCCTGTTGTTCTTTACATTCACAGCCACTTATCCTTGTACCCCAAAATGAAAGGAAAGAGAATCAAGACACAAACAGAAGCTCAGATCTGGAGGTCCAGGTCTTCAGAAACCAAAACTTCTGATAGTCTTACAAATCCACCCAGACATCCCATTCCACCCACCATCTGCCCCTCTCCCCAGCCACCTGTCATCCATGTATCCTTTCATTCACCCATCCAGCCACCCATTATCACCTCTAACCAGTCACCCTAGCTCTTCATGCATTCTTTTATCCATCCATCCACCCACCCACCCATTCATCCATCCATTCATCTATGTGTATGTCCATCACCCAAACATGCATCCATCCTCCCTCCACCCATCCATCCATCCATCCATCCATCCATCTATCTACCCAAACATCAATCCACCTATCCATCTAGTCAACATTTATTTACTGATGGTTTCTATATGCCTCCCAGGAATTCACTGGTGACCAAGATCTCTTAGAAACCTATCCTCATGGAGTTTGCAGTCTGGAAGGAGATTCAAATGATAAGAAAGTAAAGAAAGAAACACACAAGAGAATTGCTCTGTGGGTGCAGCATGTTAAAGCCACTGCCCAGGGAATTTGCTCTCAGTCCCTTTCTAGGTCAGGAAGTGCTGGTTAGGTACATGCTATTTTCTAATTTATTTCTCATTCCTACCTTATGAGAATGATCTTGGTAATATTCCTGTTTCACAGAGGGGCAAGTGGAGATTCAAAGTAGCAGGGTGACTTGCATAAGGTGACACAGCTGACAGGTGACAAAGCAGGGACTGGAACCTGAGTGTACTTGTGAGTCATGGGAGGGCAGTGGGAGGAGGGAGTACTGCATTCAGGGCCTTCTGCCTTCTTTGTTCCAAGCTCTGTAGCAACATCAGACCCATCTGCACCGCATGTGGGGTCTTCCCCACAGTGACCTCCTTTACACCTGATCTTGGTCTTATGACTCAAGTCCCCAGGAATGGAGTAAACATTAACCCAGTTTGTCTCCACCAGCCCTGACAGGCACTCCTTTTTCCAAGCTTACGTCAGCCTCACCACCTCCCTGCCCTCAGCAGGGCCACCAGAGAGTCTGGGAGAAGGTTTTCAGGATTCAAACAGAGATGCATCTGCAGGCAAAGGCAGGGGCGGCAACCAGTAGAGCTTTTAAGAGCATTGTGCAAGTGATGGCTCCCAGTGTCCATCCAAGGCTGTCACTGCCTTGTTGTGTGACATGGGTAGGTCCCTGCCTCTCTCAGTTCCCCATCTGTACCACCTGTCCACGTTCTGCTCATCTTGCTCATCCAGATCCTTTCAAGACTCAGCTACTTGCCAGGTTTTACTCTAGGCCCCAAGAACTGTTTGGCTGTGAAGCTTCAACTACAAGGGAAGATGAAGCTGCACAGGTGCTAACAGGCCAGCTTGACCTTCACTGAGGCTGCAAAGGTCTTACCAGGGAAGTGGCATTTCAGCTGAGACCAAAAGGAACATGAGAGGCCGGCTAGCTAAAGATGCAGAAGAGAGAGCCCGAGGCCCAGGACCAGTGTCTGCAAAGGCTCCAGTCTGGGGAAAGCTGGATGGAGTCGAAGGCCTGGGGAGCTGCCGGGGTGGTGGGATATGATGAAAGATGGACAGGGAGGTTGGGGCTGAGTCATGGGGGCCTTGGTGACAGCAGAGGGCTTTGAGACCTTGAGATGCGGAAGCGTTGTGCTGCAGAGGGCCAAGATACTCACAAAACAGGGCACAGACCCACTTGTTGGGTTGAGGCTGTAGAAAGGGAGAGCAAATAGGACACTGGAGCTTCAGAAGCAAATGACCTATTTCTTAACATTTGCAGGAAGAGACTTTGCAAGAGCAAGGATCAGTGAACAGGAACGTATGAGTCCATAGCTTTAACTAGAGCCTGGAAATTCACCCTACAAGAGAGAAAGGATCAGAACTTTGTGTGAATGACTGTGTAATCCTTTTACTCCTTTACCAGAAACTTGAACTTACCAGAAACTTTCAACCCTGGGTCCTAATGTATAGTTAAAACCCTGTTAATTGGGCTGCCAAGGGCTTTGGTTGCAGGTGAAGCAAAGTTCCATGACCATAGAGAGATAGAATCAGGATCCTGGTGACCCTTTTGAGTCCCAGGATTAAAACAAACCTGAGCTGGGCATGGTGGTGCAAACCTGAAACCCCAGGATCCAGGAGGTTGAGGCAGGAGGATCACTACAAGTTCAAGGCCAGTCTGGACTACCTAGTGAGTTTAAGGTCAGCCTGAATTGCATAATGAGAACTTGCCTCAAAAAGACAAGACCAAAAATTAAAACAAACAAAACAAAACATGTACCTGAAAGTCTGCCACCTATGCAGCAAGAAATAAGACATGTTCTAGCCCTCAGCCCCTGAGCCTGGCACTTCCAGGGCAGCAGCTACATTCTTAGACCTCTTCCCAACCTGAGCATCCACTTCCTTCCTTCCTTTCTTGCCAGGCATTGTGCTGTTAGCATGACCCTGTGTCCTGGCTCTCCTAGCCAGTCTTGGTTTATCATTCCAACGAAGTTCTTCACAGTGCTCCCTTTCTTCTTCAAAGCGTTCTGGATTGGATAATAAGTCACAGTCACTCCACACACTTCTCCATTTGGATATATCAGCTTGCATCTCCTCTCGAAGTAGCCTTACTGTCCCAGCTGTTGGCAAAACTTGAACATACATTATTCAAAACAGAACATTCATTTCCTCCCTACAAGTGCAGAGATGATTTGCCTTGGACAACTCTGCTCTCTGTCATCCTAAGGTACTGTTCATACCTGGGCAGGGGTGGATCCTTCCTCCAAGGACACCTGGACCCGTTCCTTCCGACAAACAGACCTCTTCCCTGTCACAACAGCTCCATCCTGAGGCTCTTCCTGGCTCTGCCTCCTCCCTATTTCTGGCCTTTCGGCCCTACAATAAACTCAGTATGAAGGTAGCTTGTGTAAGTCTTTTTTTTTTTTTTTTTCCGGTGACAAAAAGAGGTGCACCTAAAATAGGCCAGGAGCTGGGACTGTGGCCAAACTGGATGAAAAAGTGGGTCACACGGAGGGGGAGGGGGATAGAGGGCTGATATGCTTGAGGACAGGATACTCACTCCTGCAGGCGAGGCCCGTCCTCTGAGCCAGCCTGCAAGCTGCACATGACCTTATTTAATATCCTTGCCCCAGAAGGCAGCTGCTATGAACTGTAGTTTATGAAGAAAAGTGAGGCTCAGAGAGTGAAGATTTGGGGCCCAAAGCCAAGTATTCTCAATTCAAAGTTAGCAGGGCAGACTTCTAGGATTCAAAAGGAGAGCCAGAGCCTTGGCCATCTGGTAGGTACCAAGAAGCTCAGTTTCTGCTGGCCCAAACAGGAGCTCTTGACAGAAATATTTTAACCTCTTAACCAATTTTCAAATGAGCTTAAGGAATAAGGAACAGCCAGAAATCACTGTTTCAACTCCAATAGGCTTAAGCAAGATGGGGAGATTTTAGCTTGCTTCAGGCATAACCTGATCCAGGTGGTCCATGTAATATCCTCCCATGAGGGTGGCATGTGTTCTTTCTCCCTCTCTCTCTCTCTTTTTCCTTCTTGGTGTTGCTCTCTGTACAGAGCAGAAAGAATGGAGACAGGAAGTCCTAAGGACCAGGACGTGGGTGTCCAGACTGGCTCACTCTGGTCACAGGATCTCCACCTCAATAAAGAAGGCAACAGACGGGGATTAATAGCCCTGAGACACCATGGGGAGTGGCAGAGACATGGTCCCACAAGGAAGGGATGCTGGTGGCCCAAAGCAAGATAGCACCTGTACTTAAAAAGAGATGTTACAGGGAGAGTTCTCTTACAGCTTTTAATGTGGCTTTCCTTCTGCTAAGCCCAATACAGCTTCGGATCACTTCCTTCTTGGCTACCCTAAATTAAGTTGGGGAAGATTAGAAATGTTTGTAGAAAATGAAAAGAAGAAAAGACAGATGTAATGGATGACTTCTGCCATGCAAAAACTAGGTGATGCAGTGGGCCAGAGCCTTCAGGAAGGATTCCCAGTCCCTCTTCTAGCTTATCAACTGTGGTGCCAGCTAACTGGAAATGTTGAGTTTTCCCATAGGTCAGGGGGTCTGCTCTATTTGCTGGTACCTTTGGGCCAACTTTTGGTCAAGAAAAGTCAAGATATAGTGGAAGGAGAGGTGTCAGCCATGGTCTGACTTCAGGATTCTGGGGAGAAGTAGGAGCAAGATGGGGTAAATCTTGCTCCTGTGTTTTTTCTCCACAGCATATGTTGATGATGATTATTTTTGAGCACTTACCATTCCCCAGGTACCATGCTATGAAAGAGCTCATTTTCTTGTCAGTATCTCTGTGAAATAAGCACTTTAATCAATCAAGACTCTTCATTGCCAGCAAATTCTACCAGATGCATTTAAAACAAATAGGGGAAGGTATTAGATTACATAATGGGAACACTGGGATGGTTGATTGTACGAGCCCACTTTTCTGAACCACAGAGTGCCCAAGTAGTTGGTCAAATGGTATTCTGGGTGTTTCCATGAGGAGGTTTTGGATAGGATTAACATTTGAATCAGCAGACCCAGTGAAGGAGATTATGTTCCCTAATGGGTGTTAGTGGGCCGCAGCCAATCAGTTGAAGAGCTGAAGAGAATGGAAAGGCTGAGTAAGAGGGACTACTCTCCTGCCTGCTGCTTGCACTGACCCATTGGTCTTCTGCCTTTGAATTTGAATTGAAGTATCAGCTCTTCTTGGATCTTCTCGGATCTGATCCTGCTGCTAGCTATAAGGCCTTTAGACTAGAAGCAGGATATATACCATTGTGTCTGCTGGGTCCACAGCTGGCTGCTTGAAGAGTCCAGCCTCTATCTTTGTGCAAGCTTCTACAAATATATATATATGCATATCTGGAGAACACTTACTAATACAGACATCCAAAATAAATTCTAGATGGACTTCAGTTGTGACTGTAAACAGAAGTTTAAACCACATCATGGGGATCTCTGGTCTCTTGCCAGGTCTCAAACAATATTTCTTCACATGATACAGAGCCACGGTGACCTAAACTTCTTCCACTAGGACCCACACTCTAAGGTCTCCGCCCTGTCCTAATAGCACCATGGACTCGGCACCATGTCTCCTGTACATGCCAGTAAGCATCATTACCAGGATGAAAACTGAGTTCTGTCTGGGGATTATTAAGCACCATGCCCTTCTCTTTCTCAACCATTAATCCTGGTCCTTAAGTCAAGTCTCAACACCCCAGCCCTGGTCCTCACAGCGAGTTTTGAGTTTTCCCTGACCTGGAGCATAGTAGGCACTTGATAAGGATAAGTACCTTCTATGGGGCTAGGTGCCCCTCAGCAACCTGCTACAGACCACTCTTTTTAGTATAACCATTAGATATCTGGATTCATCTTTTGGTTTGACTCTGTGGAGACACCCAATGACATGACGAGTCTTCTGGGAGCTGGCACTGGTTCCTACACAGCTGTCCCCATCCTCTGTTACATTTTTATCCCCTTTGAGCAGTTAAGGAGCAGATGTTTCTTAACAAGTGCAGTTTACTGTGGATATTTTTGGTCACCTAATCTTGATAAATTGCAGGGATTTTGTTAGTTTTCTGGGAGAAGACAAAGCCAGCAGCATTCAGCAAAGCCTCATTTGTCCTATGGACCCAGACTTGGCAGTGAGAGGGTGAGTGTGTTCATTACCAATGGCCATATAGGAAATTGTTGCAGAACTTGGCAATGGAAAATAAGCAGCACTTGTCATCTCCCAGTTCCTGAGGGCCAGAAATTCAGGAGCAACTCAGGTCTGGCAGTTCTGACTCTAGGCCTCTCATGAAGCTGCAAGGGGGAATGTGCCTGGGCTGGGGCTCTATCTTCAACATGGTGGCCACAAAGCTGCTGCTTGAGGCTTAAAGTCCTCAGCATGGAGTACCTCCACAGTACTACTTGAGTGTCCTCACTCTAACTGTGTCACTAGAGTGAGGATCCTCAAGGGAGCAGGAGAAGTCTCATGGTCTTTATGACTGTTATGGCTTGGATTTAGAGTGTTCCCAAATTGCCATGTACTGAAGGCTTGGGTCCTACTTGATGGCATTAGGGGAATGTGATGAGAACTCTAGGAAGTAAAGATTGGTGGAAGGAAGTTAGGTTCTTGGCGGTCTTGGGGGACATTAGAACTCCAGTCCCTTTGTCTCACCTCTTTTCTTCTACTACCATATGTTTTGGAACTGTGAGCCTGAGTAAAACTTTTGTCCTCATAAATTATCTTAGGCATTTTGTCTCAGGGGTGGAATGCTGACTGACACAATGACATCATCTTGAAGGTTACACTGCATTGCCTCACCTTCTTATATGTGTGTGAGTCCAACTGACAGCCTTGGGAGGGGAAGTAAAGGGCATATGGGGAACATGTGGACATGCTCTCAACCAGAACAGCAAAAATGGCAGGGTGCAATTCACCTCCAACTCTGCACCTATCCCAGCATTGTCCCCCCTCTTACCCAAAGACACTTAATAAGGAAGTGTGGTGGACCCTTTGCCACCCATCCACACTGCACTTGGCCCTTAAATTGTCCAGGACAATTGAATGAGCAGGATTTGTTGTCAATCAGCCCTGCGTCTGCACCTGAAGAGATGCTACGTATTTCCACTCAGCTTCTTTCTCTCCTGCCATCAGCAAGAGAGGGCCAACCTCAGGCTAATGCACCAACCCCAGGAGAGGATGGAGACATGTGGGCCAGAACACAGCTGCCTAGCTCATCCCAATAGACACATGAACTCTACAAACACTGACTGTTCACTGAGACACTGTGACCAGCACTGCAGGGCCACTTAACTACCACAGTCCTGTTGGCCTAGAAGCCAACCATTGCTGGGCTCAAATGTCACCTCCCCCACTCAGCAATCACTTCACCTGGGCCATTGGCTGCATGCTCTGACCCTGACTGACCTCATTTGTGACACTATCCTCTCTCATGAAAGTTTTGTGATGGTTAAGATCTTCCTTATGGGGCTGGGGATTTAGCTCAGCAGCATAAGCACCTGCTTTGCAAGTGCGAGGTTGTGAGTTTGATCCCCGGTACCAAAAAAAAAAAAAAAAAATCTTCCTTATGAAGTGCCTAGAGCAGTGTCCAGCATCTGTCATTATTACTGATAGAGATCATTGGGCCTATTGTTCCCAAGCTGATGTGCATCAGTGACAGAGTTTGACTCTTCAGCCCAAGCACCAGCTTTAGCTCCCGAGATTCAAGCTCTGGAGTCTGAGCTTTAAGCTTCCTCCTCCCATTTCTCTGACCTCTCACCCTTACCCTTTGTTGTAGTCAAGGGTTGTGAGGGCTACAATTAAAATCAAGACATGGAATTTATAATACTGTTTTATGATGGTCACCCACGGTTAACAGAAGAAAGTGCAGGAAATCTGTCCACAATACCAAAGACATAGAATATTCAGCCAAGGGCCTGAATCCTACAGCAATGTCCTGCATGAGTCTAGATGAAGACCTAGAGCTCATGACAATGCCTCTGACAAGACCAACTGGAGATCTAGAACCCACAAAAAGGACTGTGCTGGGATGGCTCAAAGGTCAGCGGTGGAAGCTAGGAAGTCTATGCCAGCAGGGTGAAGGAGCTGTGCTGGTAGGTTGAGGGTTCTATGCTGGAGCCGAGAAGTCATGCTCAAAACAAAGACCAGGGCTGTCCTGAAAAGCACCACATCCATCTTCAGCGACATGGAGGCCCCGAGCTCCTCCAACAGTAAGCACAGTCAAGTACATGTCAGGAAGCCAGCGTGACGAGTTCACCCTGGAGATTAAGTGGCACACGTCTTCTTCTCCAGAGCCAGGAAGTAATGCTCGATGTAAGGACCAGAGTTTCTCCAGGAGAACAAATGGTTCAAACAGCAACACATAGGAGAACCCACAACTCCTCAACACCTCCTTCTCCTTCTCCACGTCTCTATTTATGCTGGCAACTTTCCTCAGGTGAAATATCTATGCTCAGCATGCTGGTGATTTAATTCAGTTGGCATTAAGTTGACCATCAGTTTTTAATCCATAGCACCCTCTTACCATGCAGCCAGAACAAGTGCCTAAAGCACATCTTGGACACAGAGCTCCAGGCCCACAGGTGCTGTGAGCATCCCTCCACACCAGACCAGCTGTTCACCCTGGAACCTCAGCTCCTGTGTGACTTTGGAATAGGTTTTCACTTCCAGAAGCACACAGGAGTCAGTGTCACAGGCTCTGGAGTCAGTCACACTGGGCTCTGGATTCTGGATTTGCTATTCAGAACTGGATGACCTTGGGAGATGACTACACGTTTCTGTGTTTTTCTTTCCTCATCTGCAAAATGGGGATCAGTGCCATCGTCACCTTTACAGGTGGCTGAGGAGATCTGGTCAGACCAGACATATGAAGTCCTCCCCTGTACCTCACATGGTTCATATATGTCGCTTGGTGCCTGGGGCATTGGTTCAGGAATCTCCCAGCCCCAGATAACAAAACTCACAGATGCTCAAGTCCCCTACACAAAATAGCATGTATTTGCACAGAATTAGGCTCCTGCTCTTGTATAGTTTAAATCATCTCCAGGTTGCTTATAATACTCAATATGTAAATAAAAGTTAGGTTGCATTGTTTAGAAAATAATTACAAGAAAAAAATCTGTACATATTTGGTACAGATCCACTTTTCCCCAACTACTTCTGATGAAGGTGATTCAGTCTGAGGGTGCTGAGCTCCAGATGGGGAGGACAGGCTGTGCTCACAGCAACCCCCCCAGCTGGCAAGCAAGGGGCTGGCTCTGTCCTGAAGCTCCTTAGGACTCAGACATTGAAAGTAGCTGCTACAGGGCTCCAAGGGCAGGAAGATAAGGAGGAGTCTCCTGGGCAGAATTCCAGCCCCACTTCCTGTTCAACACCCTCTGACCTGCTTCACCTGTGGGATACATGGTGCAATTATGCGCAGTTATCCAGGAAGCTGTTCCTTTGCTTGGAAAAGCAGTTCAAAAATCCTGAGGCCCAGGGTTCTTCAAGGCCTGTGGCTTTCCCTTTTGGAATTGCATGCAAAGAAGCAGAGAAGGGCCACGCAGTGGTGTGAGGGACCCAAGAGCTGACATTCAGCCCCACAGTGACCTCAGGGCCCAGAAGATGCGCTCCCTGTCCCAGATGTGGCCCCATACCTGTTCTGTCCTGCTTGCTGCCTTCTGAGCACCCACTCTCCAGGGCTCCTCTCTGCAGCCCTCTCCACGCTCTGTCTCCTTCTGTGTATTTCACACATGCTTCTCTGTCTCAGCCTTAGCCCCTGGAGGATGACTCCTTGGGGGTGAGAATTCTTTTAATTTCATGGAGCAAAGCAAACCAAGTCCACCAGCAGGAGCCTGCAGAGGTTTGGCTGGTTTGGAGGCGGGTGTCTCCCTCTCCTCTCTCCTGACCTTTCCTTCTGAGGGTTTAATCTGTGCTGCCACCACAGCAGAAGGGGCTCTTGGTGGCTGTGTCTGAGAGGCCACGTGGACCAAGTTTGGATCGGTTCCACCTCCAGACAAGAACACAGTAGCAGGTCCAGCTTGGGCCTAGGACAGGGGTCCAGGGGCACTGGGCAGACTGTGTGGTGTGGTCTGCAGGAGGAGGGGTGCAGGCCCAGAGCCCCCTCCTGGGAAAGTACCAGCAGGGTCCCTCAGTCCTGACAAGCCGTGGATCTGCAGAAAGCCTATCTCGCAGAGCCTCAGCCCCCTTATCTGTCCAAGCAGGTGATAACCTGTGTCTGAACAAGCTCACCAGGGCGAGGACAAGGAAGTTGTGGGGGTGACTTTATGTTGAGTATCTGTTACATCCCACTCAGCCTCTCATCTTATCCTTACATCAACCCCATTTTACAGATGAGGAAGGTGAGATCAGAGATGTACAGTGACCTGAGCAAAGTCGCACAGCCAGGCAGAAGACGCATGACATAAATCCACTCACTCTTTCTTTGACACTCAACTTAGATCAGTATAATCATGGTGCTGGGAGTGTAGCTCATGGGTGGATCACTTGCCTAGCATGTGTGAGGCCCTGGGCTCAAACTCAGCAATGCCACCGAAACGGGAAGCACTTTCCAGCCAGCGCTGGTCCAAGGCTTCACATCCTTAACAGTGTCACCTCACAACAGCCTTTTAACGTGCCGTGGTTAGAGATCCAGGGGAG